>JABXWE010007950.1:0-38338 GCA_014611495.1 Limonius californicus
AAACCTCCTACTTTAGGTTATTCAAATAGGTCTGGAAATCTGAGAGGCAATCCTCACAAATTGGTTGAAAACAGGATTTATGAGGAAGTCCTCACAAATTAAATGAACGGTTGTGGATAGGACAAATTATGAGACTTCTCACAATTTAAGGCTCTGGGAAATTCTGGCTGGTTCTCTAGGAGAGTTCTAGGAAGAAGGCTCGGATGTTCTCAGAAGAGAATTGCTTTAAACTCGTTGGAGCGGCTCCATTTATACCCCGGTCCACTGGGAAATCCGCGCTCGGTAAACCTCGTTCAGCATCTGAAAACGTGGGGGAACATAATCGACTCCGTACTCAAAGCGCCATCAGCGCGTCGTTCCCGAAGCTTCCTACATACAATTTTTATAAACAAAATTTTCGACTTGTAGACCTGGAAGTTCGTTACAGCATATAGGAAACTAGTGTAAACTTATCAGTGAATCCAAAAATAGATGAAAATTCGGATCGTTCCCTATTAGGCAAAAAAGAGGTCGGGACGAAACCCTTATTTTTTCGTACAGTACCACATAGTGTAAGGTTACGTGATAGTAAGTCCTGTGCTAGTTCAATACTTGTAAAGAAGTTATCCGTGGTTATATCATAACCTACATCTAGATGTTCTGTCATTTCTAGAACTACTCTTCGCCCTTGCACTTTTTCAGGTGCTTTATTTAGTTTTCCCGTATATACCTGCAGATTATGGCAATGAGCATTTTCGTTATCTGCTAAAACCCATAATTTGATGCCGTACCTATGAGGTTTAGATTTTGTGTACACTCTGAAGGGGCAGCGGTTTCTAGTTGCTACAAGTTTTTCGTCAACAGTAAGATGACCACCTGGATAATAACCTCTTTTGCACTGTTCAATAAGTAGTTCAAAGATTTCTCTTATAGTTGCTAGTTTATCATTTTCCCTTCGAGCACTGCGGGTCAGTAAGTCATCAAACCGTATAAATTTCAACAAAAATAAGAATCTGTTTCGGGACATTGTTGCCGAAAATATTGACCTTCTTTATTGGAGTGAAGAGCACCAGAAATTAGTAATAATCCTATGAACGCATACATTTTTAGATGTTATTTTCTTATTATTCACGTTGGAGATGTCATTTTCATCTTCAGGGAGAGTACTGCTTACATCACTCAGTTGTTCAACATTATCCTCAATTTCTGACACATCTGAATAACTTTTGAGCATCAACTTGTAAACACAACCGGCTGTCGAAAAGTAACAAACACAACTAGTTGGCTTCAATTACACTTACCGCCACCTTCCGCCACCTGCGATATTATCGCCAACAAACGATGGAAGCATGTACTAAAGTATTTTAAAGTAAAAGCAACTTGACAACAAAAAATACAAACACTAGCAGTTGATACGTTGTTTACCAAACGGGGTGTATGCACACCCCAAGTCAAATAACGCCCAAAAAATTAAATCTGAAAACACAAAGGTTGGAAATTTTAGTATCCTATAATACTAAGCACATGTAGAAACAATGTCCTAGAAGGATAATACCGGAAAAAAATAATTAAAAAAGTTATACACAAAAACGTAACTCTGGGGTGTATTTACACCCCACTCGGTAATACGAAGGTTAAAAACAGTGCAGTTTAAAAAATCGCTACGAGAAACCATGCACTATGATTTTGCTAGACCTATTAAAGCTTGTATTGCCAGTTGCAATTTAACTTGCGGCAGCACGTTCGTGGTACTCGAAATAATCGTCGACGTCCAAAATAAATGTAACAGAATGATTTGATTCGGCTCAAACCAAAGAGCAACAAAGTATCGAATTACTACCAGGGTTGTTTAACACCTGGTTACAATTATGAATGAGTTTCATTCGTCAGTTTCAGGAGTTGAACCTTTTTATTGATGCCACAAAAAGCGACCTTTAGTCGTCAATTGTCATTTTCGTTTTTCTGGTAACTGTAAAGAGTAATCATAAATTGTATTTTTTTTTGTAAACTCAGACTCCACTGGCGTACATTTGTTTTAAGAAATTAAATGCCGTAAGCCAGGGATTGCGAGCCTCGGTTTGAACGTTCAATTACCCTCGTATTAATTAACCATAAATATTATCATTTTCAATCTAATCGTTATATTTTTTGTATCATGTGTCAGTAATTTAAAAGAAGTAGAATTATGTTTGTCTTGAAATTTACCATATCTTTTATTTTCGTATATTTTTTATCTTTGTGTGCATGAACTTTGCAATCTTTATGTTTAGTAGGAGGCACAATAAAGGTGAGTCGGATTCTCATAAGCTGCTGGCTTCTCGACCTTCCACGAGAACTGGTAATCTGCTGTGATTTGGAAGGTGGGGCCCGTTAATTTTGACCTACCCTGTACACAACTAGGAAGATTTCCCTCCCGTAAGCGATTTCCGTGAACCACTCCTACTCCTTCTCTGAGCTAAGCCGAAGGCCTTTTCCATCTTTCCTGTTGCGGGTCGACGAAAAAGCTCGTTTGGCTCGTAACACATTCCAGAAAAATGTCGTTATTACTTAAGTAAATATTATCAATGGAAACTACTCGCCGTTGTTTTTTTAGTACGCAGTATTTATTGCGTTCGAAAATACTTCATTTACAATGTTCTAATTTTACTGCACAATAATAAATTTTAGAGTATTTTCTAGTAATTTCTTTATATTGGTGTGCTGCTGATGTAAGTGAACATTTTCTGGATTCGTGTATTCGTCTTACAATTTGTTGAAATGGATGTTTGGCCAACTGTAATTTCATTTTAATAGAATGCATAAAATTTTCATATTTAAAGGTACTAAAATTGTCTAAACATCCACATGTTTCAACATCGTTGCGTAAGTGTATAAGATTGTATACATTATGGTTAACGTACTCGCAGCCATACAGATGCCCAAATTTTTCTACGAAATTTAACAACCATTCTCCAGCTTTCTTGTTTAGCTTGTAACACAAACTGGGCGCAATTAATATTCACATTGCGCAATGAAGGCTCAAAAAATGATTGTAACAAGGGCTCGATAAGTACTTTTTAAGAAGAATAAGTCATAGATGAAATACTTTTTAGACGTCTGACTGATGGTTATGCATTTTGGTTAGTACCAGAACTTGGTGTACAACGTCGCTGTCATCGTTTGGAAAGAATTTGTACGTACGCCGCTATTAACGCAGTATGATGCCATTCAATGCGCAATCGCGATGCAGATACGTCACGTACTTTTAATTTCGTGACTCTACGTGAAACTCGAACACTACGCCATCTATAAAAACCGCCTCTTCTTAAATTTCCCGAAACCGGCTACCCATTGTGTTGAGAGGTCTAAGGAGTATTTCGTCTACGGTGCAGTAGTACTAATCCCTTCTATTTTTCCTTCCATAAGTAGTTGTAAAAGTTCGTATTTGTTGCTACGGTAACCGTGTCCAAGGTAAAATGTTTTTCGTTTTTTTACCGTACCTAATAGAAGGGAAGAGAGGACAAGGTAGAAGGAAGTACTCGTGGCTTAAGAACATTCGGGATTGGACAGGAATGAACAGCAATTCACTAATAAGAACAGCCAAGAACAGAAACGATTTTGCCCAAATTGTTGCCAACCTTCAATGATGAAGACGGCACCGCTAAGAAGAAGTACTAATCCCTCGAAGGCAACATTTCGTTTACCTGCATATTAAAGCTTTGGTGCCCAGATAGGCCTGGGGTATTTATGAAGTAATCTATTAACAAAGAGACCACTTTTCGAGTTATACGAGAAAATTGAATTTTGCTCAATTTCGTTTATTAATGAAAATAGAAAAAAATTTAATTAAGCTTTGTTGTAGATTTTTTTACGTAGATTTGAATGCGACTGTCATTTTTTTATATTCGCCGTCAGTTTCAAGTTATAATATATACTTATGTTTTTTTAAATGGAAACCATAGCAGGCGTTGACTATGTTAAAAAGGCTGTTTTTCAACCTTTCAAAATATACACTGTGTCTATAAAGTAACCCCCCCCCCAACTAATTTTTGAACGACTTGATATTTTACCACAAAATTTGGTGTGCTTTAATGGGAAGTTAAATATTATTTTTTAGCCCATGATTAAATTTTCTATCATTTAAGATGGCGGCTGGGCGCCATTTTGAATTTTTATATTAAATAGAAAGGGGGGTCGAGTGACACCTCATTTGAAAGGTCTTTTAATTCTGCGTCTGATCCTAGAGTTTCAAAGAAAAATATTCAGCCAGCACAAAATTACAAATGTTTGAAGATAAAGAAGTCTATTTAAAAAAACTAAGAATTACAGCAAAAAGAAATTAACTTATGTGTTCAAAATGTTCACCATTCACTTCTTGGCACATAAAAAGTCGGTTATGAAATTCCTGCCTTACATTTTCATAAGTTTCTGGAGTGATATTTCTGCAAACTTCTGTCCAGTTCTTCAATTGTTTCTGGACGGGTTCTGTACACTTTTGATTTCAGATATCCCCATAGAAAAAAATCTAAGGGGGTTAAATCTGGGGACTGAGCCGGCCATTTCACAGGCCCCCGCCTACCAATCCATTTTCCAGGAAAATGTCCGTTGAGGAAGTCAGAAACAGGCATTTTTAGACGAAATAATGAACTAAATTTACAATAACGTAGATATTTTTAAGTGAAAATGCCAACCGAATTTACACTTGACAGTTGTAGTGAAGATTAGCTTATAAATGACAACAAACAGCAAAAAAACAAATGAGATAAAAAAATCCAGAAACAATTGAAGAACTGGAGCAACGCATTACAGAAGTTTGCAGAAATATCACTTCAGAAACTTATGAAAATGTAAGGCAGGAATTTCATAACCGACTTTTTATGTGCCAAGAAGTGAATTGTGAACATTTTGAACACTTAAGTTCATTTCTTTTTGCTGTAATTCTTAGCTTTTTTAAATAGACTTCTTTATCTTCAAACATTTGTAATTTTGTGCTGGCTGAATATTTTTTTCTGAAACTCTAGGATCAGACGCAGAATTAAAAGACCTTTCAAATGAGGTGTCACTCGACCCCCCTTTCTATTTAAAATAAAAATTCAAAATGGCGCCCAGCCGCCATTTTAAACGATAGAAAATTTAATCATGGGCTAAAAAATAATATTTAATTTCCCATTAAAGCACACCAAATATTGTGGTAAAATATCAAGTCGTTCAAAAATTAGTTGGGGGGGGGTTACTTTATAGACACAGTGTATATAATACCAACCAACGGTAACAAAAGAAAGAAACTCTAAACCTAAGCATTTGATTGTTACTTCAACATTTTTCCTGACACCATCAATATGTTTTTCCCATTTAAGGTCACTCGTTATTGTTAGTCCTAAATAACTTGTCGATGTGGTTTCTTTTATATCTTCACCTTTTATATTTACTTAATTATCTAATATGGTTCACCGGAGTACTGGTTATTATCATGTATGTAGTTGGTTTTTTTTATGTTAATTGTTAGTTTATTAAGCCTCAACCATTCGGTAATTGTGTTGAGATCTTCTTGCATATCATTAAATAAGGTAGTGGGAGCCATACTCTTGTAGAAGATATTCGTATCATCTGCGAATAACTGTATTTTTCCTTAAGGCTGGAGTTTACACCTCGAAATATGCTTCATTTTATGTATGAATAAAATGTATCTTGTTATTCAAAATTTTTATAGATACGAAAATATAGGTGAAACAAGGAATGATTTTCTTTTCTACAAGGTGCAAATAAAAACAAAGAATTTTTCTAGATTATTGCTTGTTGTAATATTAAGTTCACATTGACTAGTGTCGTTAATATATATTAGGAAAAGCAGGGGGGCCAGTACCTACTGATCCTTGAGGTACCCCGTAAGCAATCTCTATTTTGTCTCCATTTGCTTCATTTATCCTCACATATTGTGCTCTTCCACTTAAGTAACTTCTAAACCATTTCAGAATGGTATCGTTGATACCTATTGCTTCCAGTTTCTTCAAGAGTAGGTCGTGGTTTACCGTGTCGAAAGCTTTTTTCAAATCTATAAATATTCCTGCCGATAACGTTCCCTTGTCCATAGTGTTTTGTAGTTCAACGATCAAGTCCGCTACTGCTACTTCAGTGCTGCTGTTTTTCCTGAATCCGTACTGTTCCTTGCAGAAAAAATGTACTTCTTCTAGATGTTCCCTCACTCTCAAATTTACAATTGTTTCTATTATTTTTGACATTGGTATGATTGGTATGATTGGATCTGTCGACTCACCAGATTTATAAATTGGTATCACTTTCGTTACTTTGAGTTTTTGTGGTCCTACTTTTATGGAGAAGGAATGTTAGTCTATGTCTATGCAATACTACTTAAATCTAGGTATATGCAATTTTTAAACATTTTCATTCATGGCAGCGTCGATACATCTTTTAGAAGTTTAAAAACACGTGCCGTTATAGCAGGATTAAATAATACCTACCTAAAAGCCCTGCAATTTTTGGAAGAGTTTATCGGTTAATTGGGAGACTAATAAATCATTTTTTAAAAGTCTTAATGAAAAATGCCACTCACAAATTAGCACAAAGGGTTTACAAATCTTAAATTGACTACTTTTTGTAGATGGAGATTAATATTTAAATTAAATAGTATACTCGATTTGAAGACTAAAGTCTGCAGTCTCGCATTTTATGAAATAGATATTGGAACGTCCTGGTAACTGACATAGTGTCATCTAGGATTGACTGCTGTCTTGACTGCACCGTATCTATAGAATTTGTAACACCCTTAGTTTAGATAAATTGATCAAAGTTTAAATTACAATTTATACCATAATAGGTTTATTTTTATTGTAGATATACAGTATATGCTCATCACATATTTCAAAATTTGTAATAGTTAACTGGCGCAATCTTTCACAACTAGCCACGAACGTAAAAGTAGATTTTTTAACATTATAATAAACCTTGTTTTAGGGTAAATACTTGAATGTAAATGGAGAGTTTCGCCATTATATCATTCCTTTGGTTTTGGTATAATCAATAAGTGTTTCAATTTTCTTTAACTTATGATATATTAACTTCACTAGGTTTTTGTAGTTTTCATAGTCTATGAATGTGCATACCGGGACGAGGTAAAACAATAAATATCTTAAACTTATACAGAGTTTTATTTATTAATCCCAACTATACTTATAGATTTCCAATCTGGTAATACATAAAAAAACGACGAAACACCACGCAACATATTATAAGAGGGTCTGCAACTTTCCAGTATCACTAATTATGTTTATTTTGCAATTTATATTGTAAAAATCGTCTGTAGCCATGTGTTTGATAAAACGAATTGGTAAATTTTTCATCCCGTATCTAATAAATATTCGTAAATGCATTTATCAACAACTACATAATGGTTCAGTAATGTTCACTCGATGATGATGATTTGAAATAGCGAGATCTAGGACGCGGTTTTCCAAGCATCTCTATGCACTTAAGCCACATTTGGCCCATTGTACACCCTAACTAAGAATTTTGCCTATCTGGGGTAATTCCAACTCCAGTAGTGATTTTCAACGTGTCACACATTGCAGTGGCACGGGACCTACGGGTTTACTTTTTATCCGACAGAAGGCGCATTTGTCAGATTTTTCCCCGCTAGAAAAATCTCGCCGACCTCAGCCAGGTTCGATCCCGTGTCCCTCGGATGTAAAAGCAAATGCTTTAACCACTGGTCGTAGAAAATTTAAGCAAGCAAAATTTTCAGTTATAGTGGAACTATTTACTCATTTGCGTTTATAATAGTGGTGGAAACATCAGGCTTCAAGAAAGCATTTTAGAAATAAAACGAATTCAACGTAATGAACTTTAAAAAATAAAAGGTTTACTATAACATAAATATAAATAATTTTTCTTTACCACGTTTTCAACACCTTTGCCTATCTTCTTTCCTCCAGACTATTGAAAACTGTATGTGATACACAATTATTTTCAATTTGAATGATTTAAGCGGATTTACATGTTACGTATTGATTGGACACCGGGATTTGCTATTGCCTCAGGAAGGGAGAATAACCGCTAAAAATCCCATATTCAATTGCTGGAAATTAAACCCCCGTGCTCTAACGTTGAAATATACTTGGGCATCCTGTAGCTTAAGCTATATTATATTATGCACACTTAAAATTTTATAAAAGATTGATAGTGGGGGTCCGTGGCCAAAACAACTTTGAGAAACACATGCACAAATCACTAACAGTTAGTGATTTGTGAACACATGGCTAGACCACGTTAATGCACCTAAAAATTGAGTACTCGTTCGAAATTTTTTGAGGGTCTGTTATTCTGTTGTTTTACCGCTAAGGTACGCACGTGGCAACGATGTTAGAAATTACTAGATTACTAGCAAAGCGGCAACGTTGTGCAGTTCAATTTTAAGAGCTGTTGGAGTTTGTTATAAAATTCCGTAATTACTGTAAAACATGTCTACATTTTCTTCTTCTTCGGTGCAATTAAGTTCTTACCGAGATCAACACTTTAAAGTAAGGCTAATTGTTATTTAAGTCAATAAAATATTTTTATATAGTTCTAACCAAAATCCTTATTATTATTATTAGGGAACAAGAGGTCAACAAGATAAATTACTACGACTATCTGCAACTTTGTATGTGGGAAACTTATCGTTTTATACAACAGAGGAGCAAATACACGAATTATTTTCAAGATGTGGCGATATTCGCAGGATTATTATGGGTCTCGATAAGTACAAGAAAACACCTTGTGGCTTCTGCTTTGTAGAATATTACACGAGAGCTGATGCTGAAAATTGTTTAAGGTTCATTTAGTAGTTAAGAATTTGTTTTTCAGTTCATTACAGTCTTTATTTACAGAAGAACTTCAGTCTTTAACTGATTTGCAGGTATATAAACGGAACTCGTTTAGATGACAGAATAGTCCGAACCGATTGGGATGTAGGTTTTATAGAAGGCAGGCAGTATGGTCGCGGCAAAACTGGCGGTCAGGTATACAGAAAAGCGTTAAAACCTCTTTGAAATTTAGCTAATTTTTATTTCTATTAGGTTCGAGACGAATACCGCACCGATTTCGATGTAGGTAGAGGAGGTTATGGTAGAATTGTTCAACAAAAGATTGGGAGCAACGATGGCCCATTTGGCAGATAGGAACTGTTAAGTATGAATATAAGGTTGAGTTTTTGTGAATGTGTACATGAAATAAAAATTTTATTATAATGGTCACTAAACACAATAGTAAATTATAGCGACTGTTACAAATAAATGAAAGTATGTTAGTTTGGCCTCCGAAAGTTGTATTAATAAACATTTATTTACTATGACTGACTGTTGTGTTATTAGAGGAAACACGGTATTTTGAATATTAAATGTAAGTGTGTGCAATTATTGAGGATATTCAAATGCCCGGTGCGTAATACATTTATTAGGACTATAATTTTTAATATATATGGTGAGGGGGGTAAAGAGTACCAAATTTCGGGAGCATATTCTACATATATGATTAAGAAACACAAATGCTGTAATAAGATTTTTATTTTAAGCTTAAATATTAAAAAAAAAGATTTTTATTTGTATTCGAATTATAGATAGCATCCTAAAATATTAAATTGCAATACATGTCCAAAGATGTCTCCATGGAACACCAGACATTTTCTGGCTTGTCGCTTGTTGCCCTCCTAAGTTCACCTTGTTCCTTTATACAAGCAGCAGTATTTATAATATGACGAATTAGTGCATTCCAATTGTCCATTTTTGATTTGTACACTTCATTTTTCAACCAGTAGAAGTCTAATGGTGTGAAGTCTGGGGACCTTTGGGGGCAACAAATCTGTCCACCGCAACCTATCCATCGTTCTGCAAAAATTTCATTCAAATACTAGGTAGAGTCTTGCTCACAGTACATAGCATTTCTTATGTTTAAAGGAACATTTTCTAATAGTACCTGTAAATCATTTTGCAAAAATTATCAAGTATAAGTAGGCAGTGGCGTAGTTTAAAAATTAAAGAAATTGTAGCTTTGCTATTATGATTAACACCCCACGCATTAATAAACCAATAAAAAAATTGTTCCTGGACATACATCAAATATTTGAAACAGTACAAAACATTTTGAATCTTGTTTGTTCTAGTGACTAGAAGCGATTGGTCATGTATTCTGGAGTAAAACAAACTTAGCAAGTATGTAACTATTTTATCCTATAAAATATTAATTTTGTTAATTAAAAATGCAACTATAAGAGCGCTTTTCATTAAGGGGATTCACCAGATTATGGGAAGTGGTTCACAACTGTAACTATTTAAAAAAATTTCGCTTTTATAATTGTACTAGCACAATACAAATTATTTGAAGTATAATAAATTCGAATCATTTTTTTGTCTACAAGGTGTTTTCGAAATTTGTACATATGCTATAAAATGATTTGTCCATCTTGCCAATACTTGGCGCTCAAGGCACTCGATTTCTCCATTTTACAACTTCAGTATGTCAACCATAATTGTATTATCGGTTACAATGAGGCCCCAAGAAAATCTTAGCTATTCTAAAAATTATATTTTCTGTACATTTCTCCTTATAGGAGTATTTTACAATCAAAGCTTGTCATTATTGACAGCCTTCTTGTCCCACTGCTGGGCATCGGATTCTTCTGTGCCAAGTGTTCCTCCTCAGGTCTAAGGTACAAACCTACAGTTTTAACGTCGAATCCGAACGACACAAATCTGGAAAAGGTTTTTAGCTTGAAGATCCCATGGTTGCAAGCCGGATTGGGAAATTGTGTATGGTGGATTGCATACAAGATTTTTATAAATCTGCATAGTAATGCCTAGGTTTCGAACCCAAACCAGAATCTACGTTTTACTCAGAAAGGGAGCGCTCTACTAACTAAGCTACCACCACCACTTTGCGCTTTCTTCAAATTTAGAAAGAACTGTAGCACCACAAACCACATTCCTGTTTCAACTTTTAGATTTCTAAACATTTCATTAAAACTTATTACAATATTAGAACAGAGTTTTCCTTCAAAAGCAGGAAAACAGGTCAATTTTTTAGCTTTTTAGCAATGCGTATTTTTTCTGGAAAAGTGAAAAGAATCAATATGACTTTCAGTTTTTGCCACTTAAAATCAAAACATAAGTATAATTTTATTTTTAGTAAGCCTCAATGTGCCTTTCTTACAAAACTAGAGAAAGTGAAAGTTTTGATTTAAAAAAAAATACTTGTTATATTGGGTTTTTTTTCCCTATTAGCCAGTTCAGCACTTGGTGTTGCTATTCATGGTTGTGATAATGTATGTCTTATAACTGTTATAGCACTATGAAGGCACAAAAATCACCTCACTACAATTTGGGTTTATTCATTAACATCCAAGTTCGATATGTATAAGTCTTGCGGTAACTTTCTTTTTAATCTCGCATGAATCTTCTTTTCCCCAACAGAATAGACGGTAGTTGCTGAATAATCATTATTAAAGTGGGGTTTCCAAATTTTTTTGATTACTTTGATAGAATCTACTCCCGCTTCTCTGTAAATTTGATTGTTTCTAACGAACTAGTGGGCATTTAATACTATTCGCAGAACTTTATTTTGAAACGTTTGAAGCTTCTTTAGTTGGGTCTCGCTGGCACTACCCCATACAGGGCATTCATACATGATCACAGGTCGAATGATAAACAAGTATAAAAGTGTTCCGCATTTGATTTTAAGATGGAATTTTTATTAGTGAGTATAATTGCACTAGTCTTAAGTGGGCTTCAATGAGCTTTTTATTAATATGATAACCCCACGTAAGTCTGTTGTCCAAGTAATACTCAGGTATTTTATGGCTTTATTGTCTTTCTTCCACGGGATGACTTGGTTTTGTAGCATTAAGTTAGGTGGATTGCCTTTACGCGGCAGTGAAAATATCTTAGCTTCAGTTTTAGTGACATTAAGTTGTAATCGCCATTTGGTGAGCCAATCACTAATTATGTTTACATTCTGCTGTAACTGTGTGATTGCCATGTTGATATCGTTGTTTTAGCTGATGATGACAGTGTCATCTGCGAACATGGCCAACGCGGAGTTTTCCAGTTGAGGAATATTGTGCACATATACATTAAACAAGATGGGCCCCAGTATTGATCCTTGAGGGACTCCTGCGTTAACCATTTTTACTTAAGATATTTTAGAGTTTATTGCAACCGAGAACGTTCGATTTTCTAAAAATGATTTGATGATGCATAGGAGGTAGCGAGGCAATTCAATCTTCATAAGTTGACACAAGAGTCCTTTATGCCAAACTTTATCAATGCTTGTTTGATATCAAGAAATATGACAGCTGAATAATATTTTTGTTCGAATCCGCGTTCAATTACCTCTGCGACACGATTTTATTGATGAATCGTGGAGTGGTGACTCCTAAATCCAAATTGAAAATTCGGTAAAACTTCATTTGGGTGGATGTATTCTAGCAGGCGCACATTGCTTTTTCAAACAACTTCAATAAAGTCGGTAATAAACTTATTGGTCTGTATCCGTTAATATTATGAGAATTCTTACCTGGCTTATGAAATAGTAAAATATGGGCATACTTCCATGTATCAGGGAAGTATCCGATTCTTAAGCAGGCAGGAAATACTGATGCCACGTACTATACTACCGCCTTTTTTGGAAAGTTTTTTAATAGGACGTTTGTGATTAAATCATGACCCGGTGCTTTTTTGATGGCAATTTATTTATTACTTATTCAAGCACGTGTTATTTTTATAGTCGACAGCGCCGAAAACGTGTGACTCGCTTTCAACCTCTCGGCAGCGAATAGCAAAAACAAATTTGACTCGTAGCGCTGTAAGTGCGAAATCTTAACGTGTTGGTCGCCCTATATTAGCATAAATGCTAAACTTTTTAAAATGGCAGCGGGTGGGCATATTACCAGCATGGGCATATTCACTGCACCTACCTTATTGTCTTTATTTCATATGGCGTTATCGGTGATATTTCACCTGGGTGAAGAGGAAAGCCGTTCTGCAGTTCTTTTTCGACTGTGTTGGTAAGGTTTTTATTGGGAGATTCATCAGCAGTAAATGTATTAGCCAAATGACCGGCGAACAATGAGAATTTTTCCTCATCAGATGAGTAGGCTGTTTTATTCACTTTTATGGTTTATATATTTTGTTGCTTCAGTAAGATGCGCCTAGTTGCCCTCCTCATTGTTGGGTCTTGTGGTTCAAGCTCTCGGATGTATGTTTGATAACTATCAATTCTATACTGTTTAAGTTCCCTTTGTATTTTGCATATTAGATAATTTAAGTGTGATTTAACTGATGTGTCTCTTGATCTAATCCACAATCTTCGAGTGTTGTGTTTTTCATTAATTAATTGTTGTATACTAGCAGGCGGTCTCGCCAGGTTCGTTGCGCGTCTTGTTTTCTTAATGACAGAAGAAGCTGTAACTGAATCTTTAATGGCACTTGATAATTTATCTATGGAATTATTCATGTCGCTGTTATTGTTTATAACAAGGGGGCGTTTTAGATTCTGCTGCAGAGTCTGGCTAACCATTTTCCAATCAATTTTTCCGTTTATTAGTTTAGGGGTTCTATCAGCAATCTTAGGTTGATTTATCAAAAGTTAAAATAATCGGTAAATGATCCGAATCTAGTTCGGGCAACACTATCTGACTAATTGGGTTTGAGAAGTTCTTATGTAGGATGACATCAAGCATGTCAGGTTGATGATCAATTCGATAAAGTATGTAAATCGGTTCAGTAGGTGGGGTAATCTGAATACCACATTTTGGTATTAGTTCATGAAGCTTAGTACCATCCAGGTTATTCATTCTGCATTTACTGTGAGATATAATCGCAATGACTGGGTCCAAGGAACCCCACTTCAGCTGTCAAGGGGGCTAATCTGGCACACAGACGGCTCCCGCACAGCAGAAGGCGTATGAGTCAGATGTTATGGCCAAAGCCCAAAGGAGAACATTAATGTACCCCTGGGAAATAAGGGCAGAGTCTTTCAAGCTGAAATCTTTGCAATAATGCAATGTATCCAGGAAAATGCAGAACGCGGGTAAACTCAACAACGCATAAGCATTTTATCTGACAGTCAAGCAGCTTTAAAAGCACTTGAATCACCTCGCATTCATTCCAAATTAACGAGGAAATGTCTGTACCTCCTGCATCTTTGTGTGAGAAGAACGTAGCTCAGCTTATATGGGTGCCAGGGTATACGGGGGTAGATGGAAACGAGAAAGCAGATTCCCTCGGGAAAATCGGTGCATCCACCCCGTTATAGGGTCAGAATCTGTATTTGGTATCACCAAATAAAGCATCCGAACAGCAGTAAAAATGTGGACCATTATATAACCCATTTCTCGCTGGGAGGCAGTGCGGGGACTGGGGAACGAATGAATTTGAACGCCTTCTCACAGACTAACAACTGACGTCCTCCATCTAGGACAAATTCAGATTAGACAGTTGATAGGACTTATAACAGGGCACTGCCACTTGCGAAAACACCTTCACAAAATAGGTGTATGCAAAGGAGATATACTCTATAGATATAGACTATGTGAAGCAGAGGAGGAAACAGCCTCACACATAATCTTCGACTGTCCAGCACTTTACCGCAAGAGACAGCAACTATTCATGGGAACACTTCGTGAAACAACCTTCACACATGAAAACCTCGTAAAAATATCCTGCAACTCCTTGACGGCACAGATCTACTTTGAAAGAATCGGGGGCGCACATAGAGTCCAAGTGACGTTCTTTAGACATTGTTGATAGCAAATAGTTTTGTATTAACTTTATCTTTGAAAAACGGTTACAGGTTACGGTTGTTAAATTTACTATTCATTTTTAATCGCCTTACTGTTTATTTTTAATCGTTCTATCTATGTAGTCAAGCTGTACTTGATGAATAAGAGCATTTATAAAATTTTCCTATTATTAATCGTCTTGAAATGGTGCCCCTCCTGATCAGGCGCCTTTGTGCTTAGCGGCCTGCCGATAAGAATGCCTATCAGCTGTCTTGTTTTCTCTCTTCTTAAATTAAGGAGTTCTTTTATCACTTTGGTGGATGGACCTCTGATCAGAGTCTTTGAGTGCCTCAATCCAGGGTGGTTGTCCCAGGAATGATGATGAGTCTTTCTTAGCCAGTTTCTGATTTGCTCCCTAGCTGTAGCATACACTATTACACATGTTGCTTCTGGGTTCAGGGACTATGGCAGGCACGTTAATAGTCAGTCCCAGATGTCATACTAATATCATGACAGTCGTTAGAGGAGGTGGAAGCCCCCTTCAGGATAGATGGTACGAGTGAAAGAAGAATGTATGTGAAAAGGGGTTTGGCATAATCTGTGGGAGCACAGTAGTTGAAAGATCAACAGGTTCTACTACTTCCTGATGCATAGTGCAAAATACAACAACTTGGTGCGAAAAAGGGATGACACCAGAAGGTAAGAAGAATATGATTACTAAAGAAGGAATAAATATTAGTTTAATGAGGAATTTGGTAAATAATTAAAGAGATATGACTAAAAATGTTTAAAAAGTAAATGGTTATTGGAATTAATAATTTTTATTTTTAGTATAATTAAATATATAGAATTAATGTACAATTCTCTACACAAAAGACACTTTTAAAAACAAGCACAATGCGTTAAAATTAAACTATATTTACATATAATAAGTTTCCACTTCAGTCAATAGCTTTTCAAAGTTATTATCATCGATGATAACAAATTTTTTAGCTTGCCTACTAAAATAATAAATTTCCCCTGTATAAATATCAAACCATAGTGCATGTATATGAAGTTGATGGGTTTCTAATCTCTTTTTAAGGAAACCGTAACTAGCTATATTTTGTAGTTGTTGCAGTGTATTTATTTGTGATAATTTGTCTTCAACTGCAAACTCATTATCAGGATCTATGTACGCCACAAACCTCCTCATGGGTGTTTCTGCTTGAAATAATAAGGGCTTATCATAATCAGCAATTTCTAATTGCTGAAATTTTTCTAAACTTGAGAGTGCGTGGGTGCATAGCCAAGCTCGCAGTGGAGATATACGCCGATTTCTCTGTAAAAATAAAAAAAATGTAATACAAAATTGTTTTTAAATAAATAAGCACTTACCAAGGAAGCATATTCACTGTCCTGTAATTTATATAATAAATTCATAGCTTTACAGTCACTATGACCACAAACTATAATGTGTCTGATGTCATTCACTATACATCCCAATTCTAAAGCAGCAGGTTCGTTTGTTGTTAATTCATCCAAAAAGTGTTGAGAATGTGGTACCACATTTCCTGCATTTCGAACTATAACAAAATTAAAGTTTTTTCAATATTTAAGAGTTCAAAATGATGTTGAATTTCTAGTTTCGCGCCAAAAACGTTTACAGTTTTTAGTTTCGCGCCAAAATCATTTTGAAACTTTCGTTTCGCGCCAAAATCATTTTGAAACTTTCGTTTCGCGCCAAAATCATTTTAAATCTAGTTTCGCGCCAAAAGCGTTTTAAAAATGGCGCCTTCAATTTGTAACTTACCAACGAACATGTCTCCGACATTCATTTCTGTAAATCGTGTTGGAATCATTCTGCTGTCTATACAGGTAAAAAATACGGCTTTAGGCTACAAAAAACATATAGAAAATGTTTTCAATATAATTTGTAAACACACATGCGCACACAAAAACTAGGTCAAAGTAACTTTAATCACAAGTTTAATGTTTACTAATAAAAATAATGCACTTACCACAGGATTGTCTTTTACTTCCAGAAATTGTTGAAGCATTTTTGCTTTATCTATATGTCGATATTTCATTATGCCTTTTAAAATGCGATCCATTGAAAAATGTACTTTCTTGTGAAAAGCAACAGGTTGTACAAATTAAAGTTTCGTATCCCCTCTTTAATTCAAGGTTAAAAGTTTATCGTTCATTGTGGTCGAATTTGTGGTTCATCCTACACTTTACTCACCAATATTTAATTGTTAAATATGTAAACGTATTTTGCTTGACTTTCAAGAAATACAAATTCTTGCCCAAGGTTAAAAAGTCTGATAAAAAAATACGAACTTTTGTGGACCAATATTTACATCTATTGATTAACATTCTCCTTATCTGCACTCTAATAACTCCGTGCTATGAGTGTTTCTAGTTTGGAAATCTATTTGCATTTTGCATAAGCCTATATGGTGATGCAATCAATATGTGCACTTTGTACTTTTACTAGAATTTAATGTAATCATAATTATACGGTACATGTTCATAAAGTAAGCCCTCCTAATTAAATTTTAATTCAATTAATTTGATACTCATAAGTTCCAAAATATGACAATTTAGAAGATGAAATGGGGTGGAGGGACAGACGTTCTTAAACAGTACAACTTCCCAAGAAATAAACAAAATCAATGAACTCTTATGGTGTTTACCCACGTAAATATTTTAAACCTTGTATTAGTTTCAAATTCAAGTTTAACTGTTACAAAACTCAGTTTTTAATCATTACACAAAATTTATCCTAACTAGGAGTAGCGCAAATATTGCTAAATAAATTACAATAATTAAAGCTGATATGAAAACACATCTGAGCTTGCGCCAGTACCCTGACGTCAGAGGACAGACAACTAAAGAAGTGCAGTTATAACAGGTCTTTCCATTCAAAAGAAGAAAGTGGTGTACTGTTCTGTAAGTACTTCCACAACAGACAAATACCTCAAAAAATTATTTTTTTGCATATCATGCATTTACATGTGTGAAGATAACTTTAATGTAACTAAATAATTGTTATTAGGAAAGTACGTAACATAAAAAGAAATTTTACTTTGGGTTTCCTCAGTTAGATACTATATTCTAGAAATTCCTAGATTTTCTATTTTATCAGTAATCACTTGTACATTATATCAACTTCCTGCTATTTGTAACCATAGAGTATATAAATAATAGTGTCTTATAAGTTAACTTATAATATTCAGTATCAAATAATTTGTTACTCATATATTTAATCACTTATTTTAGTTGGGAAGAGACCTAAGAACTAACTAAAACTTAAATTAAATGAAATTGTTGTTTAATATGATCTTTTAATGTCGAAGCCAATTCAAAAAGCTCGAAAGCGATGATCTAATCTAAGTGTCTAGGAAGTCTTTTGTAAAGAAATGATAGGATGTTGAGATGTTTACGGGAGTTTCATATAATTAAGCTGCATTCCTACAAATCTATTAAAATATGTTGATTACACTATTGTTGTAGCATGTGCAAGAGGTGGTATAATTATACAGGAAGATTCTAAATATTTGTAAAACACTTTAACCACGTTTAACTGAGGTTATTTAAACACCTAAATAAATTGGTAATATTTTCAATGTTTTTTTACATCAATTCGCTAAAATATAAATGCCTTTTTTATTTCTTGTCCGATTTTGATAAACTTTATTGTTTTAGAAAGCTTGCAGGCCAAGCTTAATAATGTACAATTTACTGCGAAAAATTGATGAAAGCTGAATCGGAAAGTAATAAATTTGGTTTAAAAATTTGTAAACGAGATCGTTAACCTGAGATTTTTATTGCAGCTTCTAAACTAGTATTCTGTTTTCCAAAAAAAGGTCTTATTATTTTTTTCGAAAATTTAATATTTAAAGAGATATTTAACCGAGTTTCCTAATTCACAAATTTTTACACCAAAATTTTCAATTGTGGGTCAGATCACCACACAATGCTGTACATTTTTGTTGAAGCTTGGGCTGTTTGCTTTCCAAAACAATAAAGTTTATCAAAATCGGACCAAAAGACCAAAAAGTTATTTACATTTTAGCAATTGAAATAAAAAACCCGTTAAGCGCCATATCTCCGTAACGGTGCCACATTTAAAAAAAGATTACTAGGCAATTTAGATATTACATAACATCAGCTATAGCGTGGTTAAAGTTTTTTGCACATGTTTAGAACCACCCTGTAAAAACTATTTTATGTAATAAATTAATAAAATAAGTATACAAATTTATTACATTTTTTATATTTAAGTCCTATATTTTTTGTGTCTGTCTTATGACGTCAACTCATCCACAATTATATATAAATGAGGGGTGCAGCAAAACGGCAATCTGCATTTGTTATCATCTTTACCTTTTTTTATTACTGATTACAGTGCCATGTTATCTACAGGTTTACTTTGCCCTGATGTTGAAAAACACTTCCGAAATGTGTTAAAATCAATGATAAAAGTCAGGGTTAGTTTCAAAGGAGGCATTCTGTTGATCCTGAATTATTTTCCTATAGATAGTTGATTTTGAACCTACATCCTTCAATATTTACGATTAGCTAATATCATCAAATAATTAAATGTTATAACATAGTTCATAAACTAAATTTAATTTCTGTACACTGTTTTTGTTGTCACCCAGTGTACATATTAAACAAAAATAGTTACATATGTTTTTAAAGGTAGAATGTATAGGTAAATAAATAACATTAACTGCTTTATATGCAACCACTATACATAATGTTACAAGCATAATTTTTTCAATTTCTTAATTGTTTCTGTAATCATAGTTATTGTTAAATCAGAAAAATTATTAAATGGAATTTGAAAAGATGCCATTATTCATAACAAATATATACAGAGTGTTTTAAAGCGATGCAGCCAACTTAGGACAGCATAAAGTAAATGCAAAAATAAATTATTTGACCTGATATGCCCCACAGAGGTGCCCAACGTATTAAAATTTTTGTAAATAACTAGACGATCTCGCCACTACTTTCAACATATTTTCTAGGAACTTTATTTGATATTTTCAAACCACAGTTATAGGTGGTTTTATTGCCTAACATTTCCAACTCATCAAGTTTGTTAAAATTTAATTGAATTCTTCAACTAAGTGAAATGAATCCAAACTACACATTTAGTTAAATTTACTTAAAAAATGACGTGTATTCCACAGCAGAAAACATGGAGTATTAAATAAGCAATGCTGCAAATTGAATTTGGCGAAATCCTTTAAATGTTGACCATCTGGAGTTCTCTTTTAGATGTAGAATTTTGGCAAGTATCCAAAGATGCAGGTTATTTTAAGAATAATCTTATTAGATGCGTTCGTTTTTAATATAGTTTTTGTTGACTAATACAATAAAAATTTGTACCTACTTTTTGAAATTTTGCAACCCATAAGTTAATGTTCTGTTCATTTATTGTAGTATGGTTTTATTTATGCATTGTAGTGCAATATCTGAGCTGTTTTATTTATTACCAACTACTATTTCACAAGTGAAATTGACTGGTTTGATCTCAATGTAGGGTACCGATTTATAATTTACTTTTATGCAGTAAATCATATTCTATCTTAGCCTTTTTCGCGATTTAACGTAAAAGAATTGATTTTTGTCCAGAAAGTACAAGTCTGAAAGTCTTACAATAAAATATTCTGTCATTTTGGAAATTATAAATATATCATTTTGACGAAAAAAAAGTGTTAAAAATAGTAGTAAGATATAGCAAATGAATACATTCTCTTTTATCAATTTTGTTCTAACATACACATCATGAAACAAATTAGTAGAAAGGACCTATGTACATACATCAAACTGTACTAGAGTTATATACGAAACCTAGGAAGCACTCAGCCACCTCGAAAGAGCTGTAACTCTGTACTTTTGCATCTAGGTAATAATAGTAATAATAATAATAATATGCTACAGCATCCTACGTTGGCCAATGGCCTCCTCCTCATTCTTCCAGTTTTTCCTGTTAGTGGTCATTCTACATTATTCCTTTCCGGAAAATTTTGTTTGTTTCATCAGACCATGCTCTTCTCGGCCATTGTTTTTCTCTTCTACCATCCTTTGGTACCCACTTTGTATTTAATACAGTCCATTTCTCCTCCAGCAGTCTTCCAATGTGGCCAGCCCAGTTCTATTTCTTTTTTTTTGCAAGTTTTAATTACGTTGGAAGTACTCGTACGCAGGTTTTATTTCCATTTCCCGCACTTTCATTTGGCTTTATTCCATGTATTGTCCTCTCCATTTTTATCTGTACTACACGTAATTTTTGATATGCACCTTCAAACCAAAACCATTTGGGCTCCATAGATTAATACTGATATTATGCACGTGTGAAAAGTTTCTGATTTCAGTTTTCGCGAAATTCTCCTCTTAAATATATTTTTTAGTGACCACCCGTTTTTCCCCCTGTTGTTAATTCTTTTCTGCATTTCCCCTTGGGTTTTCTACTTGAATGTAATTATTTGACTTAGGTAAACTATTTCCTGTATGTACCATATAGTTCATCCTTCTATGCTGATTTCGCTACTGGTTTGTTTGATAGGAGTTTAATTTTTTCCGTATTCGTAGTTAAACCAACTTTTTGATTTGTCTGCTAATATTTCTTCTAAAGATGTTCTTTTTGCTGCAATTATGCCGCACTGTCAGAAAATCTTGAATTTGGCAGCCATTTTCCCCCTTTCATCTTTAACAGTTTTTTCGCCCCACTACTGGGCACCAGCCTCTTCTATTCCGCCTGCTTCTCCTCAGCGATAAGGTAAAAACGCGGAGAACCTACAGTTTATCGTCGAATCCGAACAACAGACATTCTAGAGAATGATTTTAACATTAAAATCGCACGGTTGCTGACCGGATTAGGAAATTGTGTCTGGTGGGTAGCAGTACAAGATTACACGCATCTTAGTAATGCTGGGGTGTCGAACCCAAGCGATAATCAACGTTTTGCGCAGAACGCGACCCCTCTACCAACTG
This sequence comes from Limonius californicus, assembly GCA_014611495.1. NCBI lineage: Eukaryota > Metazoa > Arthropoda > Insecta > Coleoptera > Elateridae > Limonius > Limonius californicus. Next base: position 21,719 of record JABXWE010007950.1, read on the forward strand.
ATTTACCATCACACTTTGAGCTCCCACCACCTATAGTGATGCCATAGCTATTTTTTGTGTTGTTTGAGAGCTTATCATTGTCTTGATCGTATAAGGTAGTTACTTTTTGTACTTTCTTGATTGCTTTTTCTAAATGGTGGTATACCTCTTGAACCTTAAGATCGTGTATGAGCAGTAGGTTCTTCCTTGTAGATCGCTTTACCATCTAGGTAAATTAGATTAAAGCATTTAGTTTATGCGATCTTGCATTGGCCACATAGTTTTGAACTTACTTGTATTTAGATATTCAAATTGTAGAAGCAAAATAAGACAATCCAAAATAAATAACAACAAATACATGAATAAATGAAAGTACCTAATGTACTGTAGAATCCATAATACTGTAGGTATCTTTTATTTTGTGCAATTGCTTTACTCAAATTCATTTGTATTCTATATATTTTATTTCTCTATGGGAATTGATCTCTGATTGGTAGAAAAATATTAAACCAGTCAACAAAGAACAGGTAGAGAAACCTCAGTAAACAAGAGTTTACTGTAGCCGTATGTTACTCCTGGAGTGAACCCAGATGAATGAAATAAATCTACTACTACATTATGGTTTTGTTATTTTATGTTAAAACGCATTACTTCGCATTTGATAATTATTTTAAATAATTAATAAATTATTATAGTTTATTTGTTATATACTACAAATTAGAAACGTAAAATTTAAATATTGAGATTTGTGAATCTCAAAAAAATATTTAATAAACAGAAGTTAAATACAGTAGAAACTCGATTAACCGTCACCGTCGGGACCGGGACTATGACGGTTAACTGGATAGACGGTTAACAGAAATTATGCAATAAACGTACATATACATATATTTTACAACATAAGTAGGATACAATAAACGTTAGATACCGAATATGGTGTACAAACATACATACATACTATACAAAATAATCGGTCATCTTCGTCCGTTTCTTCGAAACTCGAGTTTTTGGAGCGGCAATGTTCCGTATTTTACAGAGAAGTAAAGCTCACGCGATGACGGATAACAGAGATAGACGGTTAATCGAGTTTCTACTGTACAAGAGTTATAAAATATCAAATCAAATATATAGATTCACGACTGTGTACTACATGTTGTGCAGAATATCTAACTAATTGTAGATAATTTTTACTTTATGTAATTTTGTTTCATTTAATTATGGGAATTAATTTCATTATGGTAGAATAAATATCAATAATCATATAAACATTAATAAATGTTATTTTCTTGCTATTGCTACACTTTTACAGTAAATGTTTTATTAAATTATTGTGTTTTTCATCAATTTAATATTATTGTAATGTATTTTAAATTTTTTCGTATAAAAATTGTATTGGAAATCTCTTAAGAATATTTATTGTTTGCTTGTTTCGCAATTTAAGAGATTAGTTTTTCTTAGTTATATATAATGGTGAGACTCTACCCCCATGAAGGGGTTTGGCCTGCAAGGCGGAAGGTTATAGCTCACATATCCTTGCTCTCATACCTGGTTGTCACATACCAAATTAATGACACATGGCAATGTGGTGAGCATCACACAATAGACAACAATATTATTACCCCTGTTCATTTGAACGCAGGTACCAAGCGCCTGGGTAGGCCGTGCACCAAGCATAGATACGGGGGGTTTAAACTCCCGACCTTGGGCAACGGAGCCCAGTGCTCTAACGACTGGAGTTTATTAATTATATAGTAAGTAAATAATGTGTTACATACATTTTATTGATGATCCATTTCAGATTACATATGGAAAATTTAAATATGGGAAAAATAACATGCAATATTCAATCACGAAGCTACAATCAAGTTGATTAGAATAAACTTAATATGAAATAGTTTTATAAAATTATAATATAAATAAACATCATTTTAAAATGTGTCAGGATTACAATTACAAAAATTTCATATAATTATAGAAACAAATTACATATATTACATAGAAAGTACCCCGTAGACTTTCAACAAACAAAACTGGAAAATAATTATCTATGAGCAATTGCAGGTGCTGAACTAGAAACCTTTTCTAATTTTTCAAAGTGTTTCCTAGCATTTCTAATATTAATAAGTGTGACCTCTGATGGTATCTGAGGATCAGACATGCAAACCATAACATATGTGTTACTGGTGAACATGTCAATATAAGCAGCAAATGCGGAATTTCTTACTTCCATGCTCTGAAATTGAGCGGCTAACTTTGAACAGGACAATTTGAACTGCTTAATTATATTCGAAACCTTTTCAAATCTATGTACATCTCTGTGGTGTTTACGCTGACAATATGAGATAACTAAAAATGTGGCACGTTCGAAGAGCAAGACTTCATCTGCATCTACAATATTGGCAAATTGTTGTAAACTATTTTCTAAAGCCTTTACATTTGGAATTAACATGTATACGATACTAGACCAAGCACGATAAAGCGTTTCATCCCAAATTGAAGTTCTAAAGCAAGTGCATTCTAATGGCTTTGATAAACGCTTCAAATCTGCTTCTCGTTCACGGAATATTATATCTCGTTGATCTTCTGCTACAAGGTCCATTTTATGAATTAAACAAAATACTTTGGCATCAGGAGAGTTTTGTAGAATAGCCTCCAAGCACGATTGATAATAGTGCATGTCTTTTTCAAGTTCTCTGCTTTCCACGTCAAAAACGTAAATTAACACTTCTACATTTCTGAAGATGTTGTCTCTTTGGGAAGCAAAATAGTTTTCCATAAACGCTTCTTGTCCACCACAATCCCACAAATTAAGAACCAAATTACCAAGAAAACGAACGTGTGAGTGTTCAACATCAACTATAAGTGTAATTTTTAGAAATCAAATTTAGGGGAAAATTAAGATAAACATACTTGTTGCCCCCAACCGTCTGGTGTCTCTGGCTATATAATTTGCAAAAATTATTGATCTCATACTCGTTTTTCCAGAGCCGCTTTTTCCCATTAAAAGCACCTGAAAGTTTCATTTTCTTATAATTACTAGCTACTTCAATTTTAAGCTACTATTACCTTCTTCTTCATTGTTGCTGCTTTTAGATTTACCAAAGTAAACTTTAAACTTTATAAACTGATAACTCCTGTTAACTATTTGACGTTTGACACTGATAATGTTTTGACAGTACTTTGACAGACACTGATTTAAAAAAATGAACTAAATTCCCTAGACAGAGCTTCAGTACTGCCACCCACGGCAAAAAAATTAAAAAAATTTAGTAAACTATTATTAGCACCGACGTACGTTTAATTTCTATTTCATATTTTAGTACAGGTTGTATTATATTAGAAAGAGACAGATGAATGATTATTGATGAATAATTACAAGTACATTTTATTCATTTTAGCACTATGTAATGGTGAATGGTGTACGAAATGTAATCGGTATTTTAGATGTCGAATTTGTTTGTTAGATTCAATAAATGACGCTGTTTGAAAAGGAACGGTAGCTTAAGGACTCGTTTTATGATAATTTGGTGTATCTATTCCTTCTAGTGCCTGTTATCTGGAGGTAAATATTTTAAGATAATGTCAGAATACTAATAAGAGTGTGTAGGTACTAAGAAGAAAGGGCCGCTGACGCATACGGCGCACCCATTCTTGAAGGTACAATTTGATAAGATACACGCTTTTTTGCACTGATACTAAATCCGGCGTGGATATCTCTAGGAAACTACACTGTTATCAGTTACACTTTGACTAATGTTTCATATTGGAAAGAGGTTGTCAATGTTCTTAACCTACTAATATTTTGTGTAGTAACCATGTCTTCGGATGAAGAAAAACCACCTGCGCCTCCCGTACGCTTGACCTCGAACAGAGGAACTGATTTAACCAACAGCGCTTTAGCTGTAGATCGACCGTTGCCTAAAGAACCTGACGACGCCGAGCGTAAAAAGAAAACTCTAAAATCTAAAATGAAAAGCAACAAATCAACTATTCATGTGTCGGATAAGCCCAATATATCATACCCAACCAACTTTGAGCACACCGTTCACGTTGGCTTTGATCCTGTCTCTGGTGAATTCACGGTAAGTTTTGATTTGTTTAGTGTTTAAGATAGTTTAAGTAACTTTCTAAGTTTTTGTTACATTTCATGTACGTAACGGGATACACGCAAATGATAAATTTTTTGAAGCATCTTATCATTTTAGAAATTTTCTAAGTTTATAATATGTAATACCTATCTGTTAGAGTTTGTAATATCAGGTAAAAATGAGTCATAAAAATAGTAAACATACTGCATTTGCTGTATACGATTTTGTAATTTGAGATGCTCTTGAAAGTTATACCTATTCAACAGTTTTCTGGAGTATTATTTTCCTGTGGTTGAGAATAAAATATTTGCGCATTAATACACTTTTCTGAAATGTGATCAGTCTTCTATTTTTCTCAGTTTTTTCTGAAGTATAAAACTGTATTTTTTAAAACGTGCTTTAATGTACATCACTGTAAGTAGTAGGTTAATAATGTTAAATAAAAATAGCTGTGATAATTTGATAATGTGTAGTGGTTATTTTCTTTATAACTTACTTCATAATACGCAGTATAGTGTGTAGTGGTTAAATTAACTAGCTCCTGCTCTGATTTATTTCTCTAAGCAAAGTTTGTGCTGTTTAGCCTCAATTCAAACCTCTAAAAATGGACAAATCCTGATTGTTAGTCCCACATGAGTAGAAATAAAAGGTACAAGCCAAATTTCAAGTAGTAAAACATTTGTTATCACATTAAAATACGTATTAAACAACTACAAACTAGGAAAACTCTGATCGTCTATAGTGAGTTATGACATTCATAGCCAGTCTGCATATTAATTTAATGATTTGATTAATTCTAAGTCGGACGCTTTATGAAATTTGATTGATTTTTAGTTACCGTTTACGGGTTTTTCACCAAATAATTATATTTATACAGATGTCTATTATAATAGGTACACTATAGGGATCTCCAGAGATACCATATCAGTTAAATGGGACAAAAGTTGCTTATTCAGGACCCTAGTTTTGTTTTCTTCAAAATATGTATAGCTTGCTATATGGGGGTGAAAAACTACTGTGACTAATTTCTTTAAAATTGTAGCATTTACGTAAGCCTAACAATACAGTAAGCCTAACAATACAAACAAAAAGTTAAAGTAAACAGTTTGTTTTTGTAGTATTTTATAAAAATATTTATGAATTGCTACTTAATTTGTCTGAGAGAGCAAGCTTATTTCTTATAAAATGTATATGTGATTTTTACCTCAATAAATAGTTTATATTCTTTCTCTTTCCAATGATGTATAGTTTGACAAACTTACTGTCAATAACTGCAGAACTATTGAAGAAAAACATTTTTAATAACTAAAGCCAAGCAAGAAGAAGACAATATTTTCAAAATATAGTGGGTTGACTTACAGTTGTTGATATTACAAAGGTGTTTTGACATTACTTTTGAAGTGTTAACAGCATGTTTGTTACAACTGCAAAATCTCTTTATGATGTTAAATATTTATTATTTACATTTTCTTAGTATTAACAAAGTGTTTTCTTTGGGTATCCTTAGGGTTCTTAAAATCTGTAGTTTAACTGTCACATTGTTCCAAAAAGAAAAAACAAGGTATTTTAGAGATAACCCTTTTTCATAGCAAATTTGCCACCCATTTGTTTTTCTTAAATATATCTACAATATATTCAAGGGTAAACCAGGCATCCATAACTATTAGTTGTTAAAATTTGTGCTATAATATTTGCCTAAAGAAACAAATGACAATTTCATAAATGTTTTTTTTAAGTTCCCCTAACAAGGTATCTACAACTTTTCCCTGTAGGTTTTTTTTTAGATTCACTATTTTCTCTATTTGGGGGAAAACAAAACTGGGTTTAAACTACCCAACCTTCTATCTCCTAGCATTCTGTAGATTCTTCTGCTATTATAATCAGTCAGTATAAACAATTTGTTGTGAGATTGTCGTAGGATAGTTTAAAAAAGTACTGGAAAGGAGAATTTTATTACATTAAATTTAATATAATATGCCACATCATTAAAATGTTAAAAATATGGGTACCACTATTTTCTTATCAATAAAAGTGGAATCTCAAAGACAACTGAAATTTTTGTGATTGTTTGTATCATTATACTGTGTTAACAGTTGTGCAAGCCCTAACAACTGCTTTGAACACTCGTTTTAGAAAACAAACTCACAGTTTTTACCTAAAGTCTTTCATATTTTATGCATAAATGATGATGACTCACAAGATGTGCCGTGGGGATTTCATTTTTGATTTTACATAAAGTTGTTCGGCAATGGGTATGCTTTATTAATTGTAATTGTTAAAGGGGTAAATTTAATATTATTTTAAGGAAACAAAAAAATCGTTATTTTAATTACTTAGATAAAATTTATTTTACCTAATTGATAAATAACTAAATTCAATATTATTAATACTCTTCTGTGGGTATTATTAATAATACTGTATTTACAAATCTTTATGTATACATATAGTTGTCATTGCTTGACACACAGATTTTTGAAACACAAATGTAATGCATTTCATTTATCAGAAAAACAAAAAATTGCAATAAGCAATACGATTTTTAGTTTTTAATGTATTACCTAAATGTAACTGGTATTTCCTTATTTTGTACCTTATGAATAAAAGCATGTACCACAGCAACGGTTACTTGAATAAATTTTAAAACTGCCTACAGTGACTGTAAATAACGTAGCTTGGGTCTGCTTCAGGAATAATCTATCACATTAATATTCTTATCCTCTCTCGTGTTGACAATTAGATGTATTCATTCACAGTAGCACACATATGCCAACAAGTTTGCCTGAAAAATATTTTCATATTCTTAGACATTGAATAAATTTTAAGACTTAAAACAGTTTTCACTGGTCTATAAAAACTATACAATAATTTATATTTTTTGTAGCACTCTTGAGAAGTATTTATTCAAATGAGCCGGTGTACAAATTTTTGGTGACGATCAAGAAATGTGAAAACTGGATTGTTTAGTTCTTTGTATATGATCTGATCTAGCCTCCGTCAATCCATTTTTGGGTGTATGCTTTCCCAATCTTTCTCTATGCGTATAAGTATGATAATGTTTAGATTTATCACTAAAACGAACATTCATATTTTAATTTAAAACTTGTGAATCACAGGCATTTTCCTAAGATATTTTGCGTTAAAGATAACTAATTTCAAGATGTATTATACCATTCTATAAATGAAAACGTGAATACTTAAGGCCAAGTAATTGAACTGCAATATAGCTATAAAAAAAGACAACTATAGGAGTAATTTTAAAACCCACCAATATATTTATAGCTTTTATAGCTTCAATTACAATTAATATTCCTAATAAACAAAATGATCTATCTTGGTTAATGTTAATTAATAGTCTTTGGATCCTGGTACTGGGTATGGGCACTGTTTGTCGCGTGCTTCTCAACACGGGGACCCACAATATCACCTATTGAATATATATTTCTATTTGTTCATCGTATTTACTTAATAATATATAATTTTTATTAGTTCATAGTAATAAATAAATTCTCAATCAACATAAAAATATTTTATTTATATAAAAATTAATTGAGTTCTATTAGATGACCTGTACAATTTGTCCCAGATTTTAATTTGTTTAAAGTTCATGAGCTTCAGTAATTGATAGTTCTGTATCCCATTTGAACTAACTTGAAATGTTATCACAAAAACTTCCAAAGTAACTTTTTATTGATAGACTCACACAGTACACAATTTAAATAACAAAATGAGTGCATTAGGAGCTTGTTTTGCTTGTTGAGTTCTATTAACTGTAACATTTTGTTTTACAAGCTGCCACTGAAAGTAAGTAATGCATGTTTTTGTTTAGTTGCAAGTTAGAATTAGGTGTTTTTTGAAAATAGTTTCCCTTTTTTGATACCGTGGTTTTTACTGTATTTGTGAAACTATGATACCTTGAATTGCATTTAGAGACGGCCCTGATTTTGTTAAAATGAACCAAGTAAAATTTAGTTAAAGATTAATAATGCATCCTCCAGATATAGCATTGAGTATGCTATTATTAGTCTCTTATTCAAATGAGATTGAAATTGTGTCCTTTGATAAACATCTGTAAAGCATGTGCTTACTTTATTGATTAACAGCAGAAGGCGTTATCAAAAAGAATTTCTTGTAGTTGTTTTATTCTTGTAATTGTAGTTTAATATTTGATTTTGATATTTTTAATTATTTGTTTAATAAACAATTCCAATTAAACATAAAACCATATATTTATTTTCAGTTATATAATGCTTTTCATGCAATTGAGAATATTTTATTAGACAATTTATAACTGCTGCTAAATTTCAGTTAATTACATCATTATTTTGCATTGCAATACATGAGCTTCTAATATATTTTTTAATGAACTGCCGAGCATTGTAGCATAGTTTCACTGACTTAAAATCAGTCACATACATTTTTTACTTCAAGTTGTAAACGTAGAACAATAGATATATCTTTAAAATAGCTGCAGATTATATGATTATGTATGTTTCTCTAATAGGGAATGCCAGAAGCATGGTCTCGACTGCTGATGAATTCAAATATCAGTAAACAAGAACAAAAGAAGAATCCTCAAGCAGTGTTAGATGTTCTTAATTGGTATGACAGTAGCTCGAAAGAAACACCAAATGCTAAGTATATGACTAAAGCTACAGCTACAACTCATTCCGGTACGATCAAACTATTAATTTTTGTAACCCTTAAAAAGTTTTCTTCTTTGTTAACATTTATATTTAACATTAGTTTATTTCAAACATATTAATTAATAATTTTGTATTGTTTTAATAATTGTTCTATATTGTTCAACTCGTACTTTTTTAAGTGTATGTTTCATATGTTTGTCTGTGTTTTAAGTATATTTTAAATTACAAAACTTTGCTTATTTTCACTGATCTTATTGAAGGCTCTTCACTAAGTCGTGTATCCAGCTCCAGTCCTAGTAGCACAACTCCTACAGAAGCCGAATGTGCACCCCAATCTTACCACAGTCCTGTACACGCTGCTAGTTCTGAAGTTGAAGATGAACCACCACCACCTCCTATTGCAAGTCGGCCGGAACGAACTAAAAGTATTGTAAGTACATTCTTTTATACAATTTGTAGATCGCATTTATTAACCTTTATTATTTCTTGCAGTACACAAAACCGATTGAAGAGGTTCAAAACACCAACAATAGTGTGCACACACCTACGCACAGTTTAAGTCCTGTTCATACAACCCCAACACACGGTGGAAATGCAAACACTCCACCGGGGGCTCCTATGTTAGATAGAAACAAGAACCAAGCTGGCTCTGAAATGTCTAGAGCTGCTTCAGAGAAGAGAAAGAAGAAAATGACTGATGAGGAGATATTAGAAAAACTTAGGAGTATTGTTTCAGTTGGTGATCCTAATAGGAAGTATACAAAAATGGAGAAAATAGGGCAGGGGTGAGTGTATATTTTTAGTAATAATTTTCCATTTAGTAAATTTACCATTTATCTAAGAAATACTATAAAGGAAATATAGTTATTGCTTATATTAAAGGAGATAAATGAACTATGCTTGGATTAATTGTTTATGCATTTTAAGCATACAATACTAAATTATTTTGTACATATGGTGTAAAGTGTCGATATCTAATAATAGTGTGATAGTCATGAAAAACAACTTAAAATATACAATATGGAATTTTATTTATGGAAAATCCAATTGAATGACTATGCATTTTTGTAATGCAACTGTAAATTAAATCTGAAAAAGTAATAAGAAGCAAAAATTCTATCAAGCATTTCCCCTGTTACAGCTTGGATATGTCTTCTTGGATTTGTAATTTTTAATCTGTTGGTTCAAGGTTTATTTACATAGACGGCTGTTTATATAACCCCTTAAGAAATTTTTAAATTCGTAAAACATTATTTTGTAAAATAATTTTTAAAGAATAAATACCCTACTATGAATAAAAAGATATGTAATCTTAAAGCATTCTCCATTTTTAAATTTTTTAAATGCCTATAATTACAAAAACCACTGTTGTATGGTTTGAGCTAAGAAGATATGATAGGCATTCTAGAATATTTGCTTTAATAAACCAAAACTACACAATATTAAAGCTAAACTACTGTTGTGTGTAGCTAATAATATTTGGTAGACATTCTAGAATGTTTTTACTAACTTTTACTGCATATAAGTATCTTAAAGTCTTTGGCACCTACTAAATTTAGTGTTTTTAAATCTAAAAATTAACATTATTGTATTTAAATAAAGAACTTTATAGAATGATGGCAGTAATCTCTACATCAATTAAAAGAATGCCGTGCACATATACAATATTCTTTTGGTAAAAACGTATTTTCATCACAATTGTAATACCACAGCTACTTTCAATCTAACATAACCTATACCTATACGTTTCTATGCAAATCATTGTTATTGTTTATTAAATGTTTTTAATGCAAAAAATATTCGTATGGTATGTGCAATGCATTATCGCCCCCGTTCTAAGATTGAACATTAATATTTTAGATTGAGTATTGTATTTTAGACATGGACACATTCATTCTATGTAGATAACATGCATATTAGGGCACCATATGCTCCTCCATTTAATAATAGTCCTGACAGAAATTGTACAAAACACCACAAGAAACCTATTATACTAATAGTAAAATCTGGTGTTTTTAAATAAAAACTATTGTAGCAGCCCAACTGTGAAAATGGTTAAATAATTGTTTTAAAAGTTATAGAAGGTTTAGATCAGGGGTGGCCAAACTTTTGAACACGGGTGACCTGTTTTTTTAAATTGTAGGCGGCGGTCTACCAACATCTTATGTGTTATATGATCATAAGAAAAGTAGTAATTAAAACCAAACATAAGTTTAAATTTAAAATAAATATAGATAATACTAATACATATTCAATATCAAATTATTTTAATAAGAGAAAATAATGATTTCTTCTCACAAACTAATTAGTTCATAAATAAAACAATATGTTCTTTTATTTTCTTATTATTAATGCGAACAATGATATTGTAAATACATATTAACTATTATTTTTTATATCGTATCAGAGGACGCGCTGGAAACATGACATTGCATATTTTCGGCAAGCTTTTCATATTGTGGTTCATATGTACTTATAGCTATTCGTAAACATGCTGCCAAATGGGCATCTGTCAAACGGGAGCGATGTTTTGTTTTGTTTGCATTCATGGTAGAAAATGTTGTTTCGCAGAGGTAAGTAGAACCGAAAAAGGTTGTTAAATATGCTGGACAGCTCCATAAATATGGATATGTTTCTTCACAAAGTAAATTCCAATAACAATTTTGAGACGAAGCTCTTGATTTCAAAAATATATCGCATTTTAGGTTAAGGATTTCATTATCAACTAGTATTTGGTTCACATCCAAAAATTCTTTTAATATTATTGATATTTCTTTTATGTTTATTTCATCATTGAATGGGAATGACATGAATAATATTATATCCTAATTTTTGAAATATCTTTAAATCTTTTATCAAACTCATTTCGTAACAGGGATCTCATTAGCATATTGATCGTATTCATATAAGTTTGTATCTTTTTTTTTTCTCACTCATTCATACTACCGTCTCCCCTCCCCCCCGGAACCGCTATCGCATTACTTCAGGGGGGTTGCGGGCGTCCCTTACATACTAAACATTCATGCAACATGCACCCTAAACTTAACTAAGCAAATGTGGTCGCCCCACTCGGGATTTGATCGCCCCAGCGGATCGACTACATTTCCTGTGACCTCGAGTGGCCAATGCGTTCTCACACTAGACCACCGAGGTCCCTATAAGTTTGTATCTGTAGATTTAGTTGCCATATTTTCGAATTATTTTAAATCTCCTCTCCTCAATTGTACATATAAGACAGGCGGGCGACTAGGAATAGTTACGCGGTCGACGCTTTGGCCACCCCTGGTTTAGATAAAATAAAGATACTCAGTTTGTTTTCCACAGTCAACCCTTATTGAATATGTTGTTAATCATACCATACCAATTTAGATGTAAAATACAAAGAGGGTTTTGGAAAAAAATTGCAACTCTTTCATTGGTTTACAGTTTATGAAGTCAACATCAGTAGCACATGGACACTGTAATGGCGTAATAGCCAATTGAGTTACATTTTGATCACTGTATTAGTAATATTGACCATATACGGTGTGCCACTATGAAAGCAAACACTGCAGAAACATTCATTTAAAAGCAACTAGAAACTTATCTCCTGCCATTACTAGAAATGGTCAAATGACATTTCATTGATGACCAAAATTATGGCTAATTAATTAATTCTATGAGAATCAAAAAGCTAATTATAATTACATTTTATTATCATTTACAATTTATGGTGTACGTAGATCGTAGCAGTTGTGAATAATGATTAGCAGAGTTTCTCATAAAATACCTTATTTTTAAAACATAATTAGATGCCATTTTTATAAAGGTGTAGTTTGTGTTTGATTGCATCAGCAAACGCACTTGTTTTGTACTTCATTAGAAATCTCCCAAGAAAATACTACACACAATTTGCTCTAATCTATGTGCATTTTAAATGGTGTCAGTTTTAGAAAGTATTGTTTAATTGTTTTTAAAATAGTGTGCAAAAATTGATGTAGGGCATTCCAGAACATGGACCCTGTCCATTTAAGATGGTTGCTGGAGGATATACAAAGTGAAGCTACCATACATACGCTACATCATATTTCAAAAGTAATATATAAATCTTTGTAAACAAGTTGTGCCTTCCAGTTGCCATATTGTATTTTACTTCGACAGCAATTCGAAATAATATGGGCATGGTATTGTTTTAGATGATTGCTTTTTACTACTCCATTTTCTCCTCATTAACTTTTAGAAGAACCGTAAAATAAGAAATAGAACCTCTTATAATCTGAAAATTTACATTGTGAAATTTATCAAAAAATACAGTATCACTAACTGTTGCAAAAGTAACCATTGATAGTGTACTGAATTTGCCCGCTGTGATGTAGACTGGCTTTTGGGCTCTCATTATTGATTGTAAAATTAAAATTCTTGCTTGTTTGTCTCCTGATATCCATTCAGTGTTGTAGATTGCATCTGCAATTGCTTCACTTGCTATGCTCATTTCATTTCCATTCCAACAGAACATTAATAATTGAAGAACCATTGCAAAGAAAAAGAAACTCATGCTGATGAATGCCGTGCTTGTTACAGGCAACTAGAAATAGTTGGAATAAATCATTATACAAGGGCTATTCTCTTTCCGTTGAGCCTATCTAACAGGTTGTGATATTTTGAAACAAATTTTGCTTGACATTTTAACGTAGTTGTTTACAAGTTTAATTATAGTGAAAGTTATCAAATATACTTGAAGGTTTTTAAAATGCATAATTTTAAAGTAATCCTTTCCCTAAGAAATCATGGAATTGAATTAAAGAGCATTATCGAGCTGTGATTTTTAACAATTTCACGCATGGCTTAAGCCATAACGAATGTTTTGAGTAAATCAATCGAGTGTTTGGTGACAAGTCGTGTTCCTTAGCTACCGTAAAGCGGTGGTACAATGAATTTCAACGTGGTCTATTTTCCTTAAATGACAACTTTCGAGCTCCTAAGCGAAAAACGGCAGTTACCGAAAAGAATATTGGTTTTATATGAAACATGATTGAAGAGGACCGGCATGTTACTGCCAGGAGTATTCAAGCAACTTTCAAGATTGGTGTGAAAGCAATTGACAGCATGGATCGTCTGATTTGGTGTACAACATCATTACAGATAATGAAACGTGGGTATACTGCTATGATCCCGAAAGAAAGCAACACTGCAGTTTGGGTCTTTGAGAACGAATCGGCTACAACAAAAGTTATTCGTGAAAAAAGCCAAAACAAAAAGATGGGTGCCACATTTTTTTGAATTATTGGACATGTTTCCACTGTAGCACTGGAGGATCATCTTGCGGTTAATGCTGAATGGTACACTACAGTTTGTTTGCCTTAACTTCTCCAAAATGTGCGAAAAACGTGCAAGAGGAAGGATTATCTTGCATCAAGATAACGCTCATGCGCACACCTGCTGCTCGAATGACTGAGTATTTGAATGCCCAAAACATTGAAATAATTGGTCATTCGCCGTATAGTCCAGACCTAGCACCTAATGATTTCATTTTATTTCCGCGTGTAAAGAATAAGTTACGGAGTTTACGTTTACATCGGCCGAAGAAGCAGTTGACGCATTTAAAAATGAAGTAAATAACCTAACCCAGGATGATTGGAGAAAACGTTTTGATGATTGGTTTTCACGGAAGCAAAAATGCATTGACTATGGAGGGGAATACTTTGAAAAATTATAAATAAATGTGTTTTGTCAATAAATTGTGTATTACTTTACTCGGCTCGGCAAAAAGAGAACAGTCCTCGTAATTACTGCATATTCTTTATTTTGTAACTCTTACCAATGATAACTGGTACAGTAGACAGCTATACGCTACTAAGGAGCCTATAAACTGAATCAATAACATCAGATGGAAAGTTTCTTCTATATTTTCTGCAAGATTCAGTGTATCTTGATGATGTTGGATACAATCTCTTAAATGTTGTTTGAAGTTTTCCAAAATCTCCCCTTCATACTTTTGCATTTGTCCAAATTCAATCACGCTATGTCCAAAACCATTTTTCCTAAGTACTTTGATTTTGTGGGGTTTGAATGTTTGTTTTTCATTTCCATACTAAATTAAAACATATCAAATATAATTTCCTTTTTATTTGTACTACTGGTGTAAAAATATTATTTATATTAATGCTGGTTGTAGTTGGGTGCAAATATTTATTCGTCATTTCTGCAGTATGTAATTGTTTTTTAAATTGTCCACTATCAAATTTTATTTGGAATACTTTAAATATTTAACCTGTAGCTGACTCCCTTTTATTGGAACTGATATGTTGAGACAGATTGTCTCCTAGTTAGTACTTTCTGTTAGTTAGGATGTAGTGGGGCTACTTGACATTACACTGTGCACCTACAGTTTACATATATCTAGTCATGCCTCATTCTGAAATTTGCTTGGGTTTTTATTTCTGAGTTATAAGACCACATAAAGGAAAAATGGTAATATAGGAAATTTGAAATGTTTAACATATGTTTGTTTTAATTTTTGAAATAATATACAGAGTGGTGCTCATAAATAGTTTGTTTGGCATAAATCAAGGAAACTAAGGCCTGGTTTTACCACCTCTAGTTAACTGATGGTCAACGCTTGACTAACAGTTGACAGACGCATTGTCGTTTTACAACCTCTAGTCGAAAAAAAAATGGCATCAACTAGTAGTCGAAGTGACTAGCAGATTATCTGGTAGTCAACGCTCGAAAGTGCTAGTTTGTTTGTATTGCCGCGAGTAACATAACCTCTCTTATTATTAATTTTTTATTTTCGACGTTCCTTTACAATTTTTTCTTTGGTTTAATTTTAAAAGCATTTATTTTTCACGATGTTTTGGAATTTCGATTTCATTTCAAGTGATGAGGAAGATATTTTGGAAGCGGTGCCTTTTTGTAGAAGGCACAACACAAATACTAATTCAAATGAATAACTACCCTAAAATTCTAATCAAATTTAAAAATAATCTAAACGCTAAAGAAAACTAATAAATAAAATAGAACAAACTAAATTGATAAACACGTACTGAAATTAAATTAAACACAACTAACAACAACGACCAGTAAGTTACAAGTAACAGCTGAGAATGGCGGTGATCTGCATTACGCATACTAGCGTTGGTGAAAACGTAAAATCAATTTGTGTAAAACAACCTACTACAGTCAACTTTCTTAAGATGTCTCGTAGAGTTTTTGAGTAGCTGTCTGTTAACATGACTACAGGTTGACAAAGGATGGTAAAACCGGCCGAGGTCCAGAACTACTAGTTGACGTTAACTAATAGTCAGTAACAGAATAGTAAAACCAGGCCTAAGTCTGTACATTTGAGAGAAAGATCGTATGAAGAATATTTGGTGGAGTAAATGAAGATGGACTGTGGAAGAAGGATAAATACAGAATGACAAACAAACCGAGTGTAGTAAACATAAACAAACAAAACCGACTATGATGGTTGGGGGACATGGTAAGAATGGAACTTGAGGAAACCCCAGTAACCGGAAAGACGTAATAGAAGAGAAAGACCAAAACAAGCATGGCTGTCATGTGTAAAAGAGGACTCGCAGGGAATAGGAGTGACAGAATGTAAAAAATTAGCAAAATATAGAACGAGATGGAGAACTATTTCTAGTAAAGCCTTGCGCTTCGAAGGCCTGCATAGCTGACCTATATACAGTGTGTCTACTTAAGTTGGCGCCATATGGAAAACTTTGTTATTATAAGTTTTACGAAAAAAAGTCATTCTTTATAAAAATCTCTGCTTACGAAAACAATAATATTCAGCTATTCACATTTGATACCGAATGTACAGGGTGTCCACAAATTGAAAAAGTCCGATAGGAATTTTTTGACCACTTCAGTTTTAAATTAAATTTTGCAAATCCTACTTGTAAAACACGTTATCTTTTATCTTA
>JABXWE010007951.1:0-54479 GCA_014611495.1 Limonius californicus
TATGTAAAATGTAATTCATTTTCATATACTATTCGTAAAATTATAGCAGCTACGATTTATTTGCTGTCTCATAGCATATGATTCTATTTTACTTTTTTTTGAAATATAAAGTAATGGTATTTATATTAATATGTTATATGTAATATATTATCTAGTTCCTATTGATTTGTATAAATGATCATGGGGAGATACAGCCGTTTTTCCTATACTATTATTATGAAAACGTGAAAGAAAATATTTTGTAATTTTTTTGCAAATGGAAATGATGCATTTGCCACCATTTTTATAAGTTTTGCGGAAAATTTTCATTAAGTTTGCTGTAAAAAAAAAATAGAATTATTATACATATTGCATCAATTGGAATGAGCAGAGCCGGTGGTTGAAGTATATAATACTTTGAAAAACCTCCTTGTCATTACACTATTTAGCACATCTAAATATATATTTCGTCGACTTTGCCATATTCAGTAGGAAGAGATGAACATGGACCATTGGACGTCTTTAGACTTTAGGTATTCTAAATATTGTGATGGAAGGGGTATTTTTGAGTTGTATAACTGGCAACTATGATAACTTCACTATACTATGTCATTAACTAAGTGATCAAACAATATATCAGGCAATCTGACTTGACATATGGTATTACGTATGTAAAACCCCATATAATTAAAATATTTTCGTTGTCGTACTTATAATAAAGGTATGGAAAAATGCGTATAAGGCGTTGTAGACTTAATATTTTCAAAAATCACATAAGATCACACATTTTCATATCATACCGATTTTATAACCTGACATCAGATTATTCAAATTTATGTATAAAGTTACAATTATTTAAACTTTATTCGTGTATGTATATATTGTGCTCGTTTAGATAAAGTGTTCATTTCATGGCAAGTATATCCATTAAAATGAAATATTAAAGTCTAATATTAAAACTGACATTTAAAAATCCTTACTGCAATATACGTAATAAATTATGATGATTACAATATGTTACCAAACAAAATTTAAAATTAATGGTCACTGGTATAGTTCGTTCTGTAAGTATGTGAGTTTACATTTCTAAACTTAATAACATAAAAACAACCCTTTAGATTGCCTCTATCGCTTTTGCACAAGCTGTAGATAACGTCTCTTCTTCTCGTAACGTATTGTATTTGAGCGTCGAATTTGTAGGTAACTAAAAGGTCAAAAATTTCAAGAGGGCCCAATATAGAAGTAATGGGTAGAGCTGAAGTAATTTCATAAACAGATTTTTTGTTTAAAAGTAGAAAATAGTTTTTTATGTACATTATGTCATTTTAAAGTGTTTAAAAAAAAGAAGTATTACATGTTTGTATATGAAATTATACTTCACAGTATGTACTTAATTTTTAAAGTTTGGTTTTATAAAAAAGTACGAATGTAATGTCCCTGTTAACTTAAAAACTGCAACAAAATTTAGTTGGGGGTTTCGAATGCTGCCAGCAACAGAGACATTTGATAATAAACAAGATTACTAAATAGACTATACGTGTGATCGTGAAGCAGAAAAATTAAAAAAATTTTAATCATAAATAGGGAATTGTCAAACCTGAACCATTGGAGCTTTCTAGATAAAGTTACATAAGTTACGACACAAAGAAAATTCACACAAAATGTTGACTTCTTTTTGAAAACATCAAACAAATTCTTCCACACAATTAAATTTTGGCAAATGTCAGTAAGGGTATGAGACAACCCTTTTTCCAGAAAATGTATCACATATTTCTGAAATGGAAATCCTATTCTTGAAATGACTGATTTCACTAAAAGAGCACGACACATACAATCGTCTATAAAGCAATGGCCACCGTACTAAGTTTTTAATACCATACTGTAAAGAAGTGCCAGAAATTCGTACTCGCAGATCACAGATTCCTAGGGTCAAAATATTTAACCTTATTTACCTCTTCTCAAGCCATTATCGACCATCAAAGTTTAAAAAAATTAGTATATAGAGTATCTAATTGGAGAAGTGATAAATTTCCGGACAATGGTGGAAATTGCTGGAGTCCAGCGTCCGGAAATTACACTATTGCTACGAGTTATCATTCATCATTGACAGTCTTTTCGTTCCACTGCTGGGCATCGGCCTCTTCTTTGCCACGTGTTTCTCCTCAGCGCAAAGGTAGAAACACGGGGGGCCTACAGTTTAAAGTCGAATCCGAACGACAGAAACTCCAGAGAAGGTTTTTAGCATTAAGATCCCACGGTTGCAAGCTGGATTGGGAAATTATGTGTGGTGGATTACAGACAAGATTTTTATAAATCTGCATAGTAATGCTTAGGTTTCGAACCCAAGCCAGAATCGACGTTTTACTTAGAAAACGATCGCTTTGCCAACAGATCTGCCACCACATGAGTTATACATACTATTTTTTCTTCGATCATAATTAAATATTTAAAATTTTTTTATATATAAACGTCACATAATTCTTACCATTTCGTTCAGAAAATAACACATAGGGCGTTGCAAGGATACCCAGTAAACATATCTGAACTAACCTATGATTACAAATTAAATTATCGACGTATATTGGGGTTGTTATTAAGCCAATTTAAGAAGCAGGAGTATAAATATGATAGAAAAGCCATTTACTTTTAAGGTGAAAGAGGAAAATGGGGTATAACCTCAACGTTGACAGCTTATCCGATGAAAATATTAACTTTCCGGCCTAGATCGCTTTTTTGTCCGTTGTAGTTGCCTAGCAACGACTAGAACAAGTAGTAATCATTCATTTTTAAGAGCGAAGGCATCTCGGAATGGTAGCATTTTTAGTCCGATCGGAGAAAAACTCAATTTTTCTGAATAATAAAAAGCTCTTCTTTCAATTTAGGTGCGTTTTAAATCGCTGAAGGTTTTTTAAGAATCTACATAGTAGATTAATTGTCTATTTTCAAATTTGAGTATTTACAGTAGTTTAGCCACAAAAACAAAATGCAAATCATTATGATTGTTTATATTAGACTACTAGATTAGATTTACTATTCGTGCTATTAAATAGCACACTGCGGACGCCGGTGAAACGGTATTCATAGGTTTGTTCCAATATCTCGAGAAACCGTTCATCGCACGGTGACGCACATGCGCAATAGATAAAACGCAGTCAATTTTATCTATTGCGCATGCGCGTGACCGTGTTCCAACACTTCGAGAAACCGTTCATCGCACGGTAACGCACATACGCAATAGATAAAACGCGGTCCATTTTATCTATTGCGCATGCGCGTGACCGTGTTCCAACACCTCGAGAAACCGTTCAATGCACGGTAACGCACATACGCAATAGATAAAACGCGGTCCATTTTATCTACTGCGCATGCGCGTGACCGTGTTCCAACACCTCGAGAAACCGTTCAATGCACGGTAACGCACATGCGCAATAGATGAAACGCGGTCCGTTTTATATATTGCGCATGCGCGTCACCGTGCGATGAATGGTTTCTCGAGGTGTTGCAACAAGCCTCATGTTAGTTAGCATGCGGATGGCTTGAACAATATAGTTGTGTATGCAATCAGCCGTGCTTCAGTCTTGTCATACGAATATCTTTGACAATCATAAACTATGTAATGGAATGTTTCTTCCTCATTCAGTTACAGTGCAACAGGACCTAATCATTGTAGGTAATTAACAGGCCATTGAACTATACCTAGAGGTAGAAGAAGAAATAGAACAAACATTTTGCAATCCACTAAAAATTGTGTTGCATCTTACCAACAACTTTCAATTTTCTAGCAATTTAAAGAAAAGCATACAAAGCCAACTATTTTAGTATCGTTTCAGTGCAGATGAATTATGTCCAATATCAAAATTTGACAAGGCACAAAACAAACACTGGTAGAAATGGAATATTAAAGTAATCTTATGGACTGCTAAAATATATAAAACGAAGTTGGCATTGTCGTCGCTTTTATCCTAGTGATAAGCAAAATTATGTGAAAATAACATTTGTCTATTAGGACTCAGATACCGAATTTGATCTAAATCGAAGAAAGTGTTTTTTTTTTTATTATTTAGGGAAATTAATTTCTTTCGCAAGAACTTTGATGCTCGATACTACGGCTAAGCATAATCATCGATTTTCGATGGTGGATTTTTATAATCGCACAACCTTAACCAATGCTCATGATTAGATAGAAGTGAGAAAAACGTGCTGCTTTGGTCCCAGGAACCTATGGTTGATCAGTGTCAGTGCATTTTTGGGACACATTTAGAAAAACTGTTGAAGCTTAATTTACACCAACTATATTCTTTTCTGAGCAATCTAAAAATGTGACTGGCATTATAGAGGCACCATCAAAGCAGAAATTGTAGATGACAAACGAAGTAACGTAAAAACACAGTTTACTGTTTTAAAGCATTATTCATTTTGCATATGATAACTAAAATCTTTTAAATTATATTTGTTGGAATAAAACTGGCTGTAGTTTAAATTAAGTATTGTAGTTAATTAACATTAACTTTCTACAAACGAAGTAAAACAGGTTTAAAATGAGATAATTGAAACTGTTTGACACTGTTTCAGTTAAGTAAGCCTTTTGATATAGTAATATTGATCGGAGGGCCTGATAAGCCATTGGTCTCGGTTATCATACGAACATCTTTGACATTCGTAAACCGTGTAATGGAAGTTCTCTGGAAACTACTGTATGTTATCTGTGCAGAATGAATATAGAACTTTATAATGTTGTGTTAGTTGATTACTTTTGCCATTTACATTTTTCACGTTGTCAGAAATTGGTAGTTGTGTAGTTTCATTTTTCTAAATTATATATTAGAAAAGATAGATTACAGATGGTAGAGGGAACATTATAGTCGCAGATTGTACATTTTTATAAACTAAGTGGTAGGATGTGAATCCATTTTCGCTTATCTCTGGTATGTTTTTATTCCTTTGTATTAGTAAACTGATTATGTAGAAACTTTGCTTTTAACAGAGCATGAGGAAAATCATGTTGGCGTCTTGGAAAGTATCTCATCTGTCAGCGATTTTGTGCGATTGGTGTTCCAATTTTTATATGGAGATGTTTGTGATACTAATTTCTCTAAATGGAAGTTAGTGTCAGATTTATCTCTTGCAAACGCTGTCCTTATATTGTTCCTACTTTATCAAATGAACGTATTCACAAACAGTGCAGGAAATTAAATAAATTTGTATTGAAATATACTACTTTGATTAGTTTCACATAATTTAAATCAGCTCACCTTGTTGCATAACATTATCGTGATTTTACAAGCTCATTTCTTACATTTACAATACTTTGTGTAAAAAAAACATATTTTAGGCTTTGATATAGCTAAGTTTTAACGAAGACTGAGTCAGGTTTATGTTTGTTTGCGGTTTTCATTACTTAGCTACTGTCGCTAGAAGGTACCCACTTCAGCCGTGCAATTGTTGAAACATGTTGTTTGATGAGACAGAAAGCGTTGTGAAATAGAAATGTAGTCAACAACCACGCAAACGCACTGCGGAAACTAACGATGGTTCTTTATCTATCATTGTCCGCGTCTCTAATCCATGTAAAAGAAATCATAGAATTAAGCCAACCTGATTTTTAACGCTAGGGAGCTGTCTTTACGCGCAAATAAAACTCTCACATTATCGAATGATGTTCGGGTTTTTTTTCTTGATTCTGGTTTTAATTTCCATATAGTGATCTCATTATAAGTAACCCATAGGTCCTAGGTGAGAATATTTTATAATAAGTTATATCGGTTCGCCATTTAACAGCAATGGGTCGTCAACTCATCTCATCGGTGATTTTTCTTTAGGGTGTTTATACTGGACGGCCTCCAGTAAAATACACGTTTGTTCCAGCGCTCAGATACTTCTCTTGCTATATGTCCCGCGTATTTCCATTTCAGATTTGTAGCTTTTTGAACAGTTTTTTCTTTGTCGGAGGAGGAGATATCTTCGAAAGAGTCTTTGGGTAGTGCCGGATTTTTACCGGCTAAAACTCCGCCTCTTCACAACGGCCCCACGGAATAACTCTCACGTTATTTCATGTGGTCGCCTGTCTTTTCTTTTTCCTCTTCTGTTTTTTTTTTTGGTCACATTTAACGCTTTACGAATTCACTATTATCACACATAGACTTAACACTTATTGCACAGTTTATGAATTAACACTCACCAGTTTAAAATCACGTTTACCACTTTAAGCACTTTTAACCACTATGCATTATTTCTACGTTTCTTTTTTTCCCGAAGCGTTATTGTGTCTCTTTGAATTTCTCTTTCTTCCTTTTATTTAGTTCCTAACACTTCCTTTACAACAGATTCTACTATGTCCCATTTCTTCTCCCTGTTTAGCATGTGTTGTGTTATATTTTCTATAGTTAGCTGTTCTCCTATTTTTTGCATCGCCGTTTCTCTTGCTATGTTCCACTTTTCGCACTCCGGTATGGGTGCTCTGCCATGTTTATTTGCCTCTAATTTACGCATCTTTCATTTTCTATAATATACATTCTACGGAGATATTTCCTGAAATATCCGTGCTCAGTTTAATTCTGGTGAACTGAAATCAGGTAATATCCCACTTCTCCGTGTGTGTGGGTCGCCCATGGTGTCACAGTGGGTATTCGTTTCTATGTTCACTCAGAAGTTGGCCCTGGTTGGCTCCACTCCTCCCATCTGCGTAGGGTTCCTTCCATCACCAGCCTGTTCTGTCTCATTTGGTTTGACCCATTTGTGTATCTACGTTCTAAAGCGAGTAGGTGTCTAGGAATTGTACTCGCTGCCGCTTGTATTGCTCTTATTGAGACAGTTCGATAAGCACTGGTCACTCTTATAGTCTCTGCACCTTCTCCAGCATCTTTCTGTACTTAGTAGCTCTTGTGTACTTACTCCATATCGGAGTGCCGTAGAGCAAGATTGAGTTGACTACTGAGCTCACCACCTTCCTTCGTCCTGCTTTGGCTCCCTTAATGTTTGGCATTAGTCGGCTGATTTTAGCCGCTGCCTCCCTCGCTTTTTGGTCGTCTGCTGTAGGTGGTATCCATATGCATATTTCTGCCAAGTTCTATTCCCAAGTACTTGACACTGCATTTGTTCGTTTTTTCGGTGTCTACCATCTTTATCTTTACGGACTTAAACGAGTTTTTCCCGCTAGTACAACCATCTCCGTTTTGTGGGGTGCAAGTTAGAGCCTTTTCCTCTCCATCCACTCTACTCACCGCCCATTCGATATTCCCTTCGATTTCTTCCTGGTTTCCTCCAATAACCACTAACTCCAAGTCGTCGATGTATCCCACTAGCGTGATGCTTCTTTTATCCTCTAATAGCAAAAAAGGTGAACAATTATTTTACAGCAAGAATAACTTATTGTCGGCATCCATTTTTATATTGAAGCAAATACAAGAGCATTCCTATAATTACGCAAGCAATGTAACCCCAGCCTTAGTCTTTTGCAACGGGTTTCAATAGTGGCACTCGGCTTTACCCTTAAGTGGTACCTACAATGCTGAAAATTTTACCGATAGTAGTGAAAACCTCAAACCGTACAAAGCTCCTACATTTCTACTACCAGCAGTAAGTAATGCATCAGTTGTTAAGGAATATCGAGTCATGTCGAACATTGTTTCTCATATTTTGTTATTAGTGATTTATTAGTAAGTAACTTTTCCCTAGCCGGCGTTGGTGTTCTACTGGTTAGCGCTCTTGCCTTTAGATCCAAACGGGGGGACGCGGGGTCGAACCTGGCCGAGGTTGGTGAGATTTTTATAGCGGGGTAAAATTTGAAAATGCGCCTTCTGTCGGATAAGAAGTAAAGCCGTAGGTCCCGTGCCACTGCAATGTGTGACATGTTAAAAATCACTACTGGGGTTGGAACCCCAGATAGGCAAAATTTATAGTTAAGGTGTATAATGAGCCAAATATGGCCTGTGTACTATTGTTATCTGGGTTGAGTTCCAGACTCCAATACGAAGATAAAAACAAGGTTTAGGAGAACGTGTTGTGTATTTTAATGGAAAACTCGTACCTACCCAAACAAGAACAAAAACATAACAACCCAAAGCAAGGCGACCAGATAAATGTGTGCATGCGCACTACATCTACCCCCCCCCCGCTCTAAAAAAAGCATGGTAAAGGGAAAACTTCCACAAAGACGTGTTCGAAACAAAATTTTGACCCATTGTAACGTCGGGTTGGACGTCGAGGTCATCAAAATATTGTTATCTGGGTTGAGTTCCAGAGTCCAATACGAAGATAAAAACGAGGTTTAGGAGAACGTGTTGTTTATTTTAATGGAAAACTCGTAACTACCCAAACAAGAACAAAAACATAACAACCCAAAGCAAGACGACCAGATAAATGTGTGCATGCGTACTACAGCACAAAGCGATTCTTAGAAAACCGCGTGATGGATCTCTCCCAATGAAAGCCAACTAACCAACCAACTTTTCCCTAAAAGTGTCTGTAAATAGTAGGCGTATACAACTGCTTTGACGCTTTGAAACAATATGGCCGTATGTTTTTTGCTATTTGTTGTATTATTGCAATATCAAAAAATTAAAATATCGTATTTTTGTATTGTTATTTAGAATTCTTCGTACGTTTTAATAACTCCTACAAGACGCCATAAATCTCAGAAAATGCGGTACCCGAGCTACCATAATAGAATGGGTTCAAAGTCGAGCGCTCTGACCACTATTCTACCTCTGCCCTTGTATTAGCTATTAGATAACATTGACAGTTTATTTCACTAATCTTCTTGACGCTTATGGAAATTTACATAACAAATTTTATTATTTACAAGAAAAAATTAGTTATAGCGTCCAATAGAAATGTAATATTGGGTATGAAAAAAAGAAACTGTCCAATAGATCCCAATAATGACTTCTGAATGTATATTTACAATTGGTAAAAGTGCCTTTAAATTACAAATAGAAGTAATTTATTTCAGTTAAATCCGAAAATAGGGTTACTAGAAAGTTAATCCCACAAAAGAAATGGGGTGATTAGATCTTTGGTAGTTTCTTTGTGCCTTTGGAGCTTCTGTTTATGGTTGAAATTCCAAAATTGTTTCATCTTGTTAAATTGAGGAGCACATCTGTGTTTTGGACCAACCAACCAAGTTTTCCAATACCCCTTCTTAATAAGGGTTAATAAGTTAACCCGTCGAGTTTAGAAATGCAGCCACACATTTTTAAAACTGCAACATACGGTCATAAAACTTTTCAGGCAATACCTGGTATTCCCAAGACTGATGCATTACCTGTTTAGAATATTTGATGGTAGTCAAAATTTAAACCATTTAATGGGTATTTTCATACTGAAAAATTAATTCATGTATTAGAGTATTAGACGAATCATTCAGGCAAAATGAAACCATTAACTATCTTAATGTTACCACTTCAGTAATATATTAACCAAGGCACACGTAATTTGCATTCATATGGTATATTATTGCAAAATATCATTAATAGGAATCTGTATTGATTAAATATATTTAGTGTGATACCTATGTAGGATTTATTTTGCTGCTCTATGGTTTTGTAACATTTTCATAATAATGTGACTTCTCGTCCTTTTCTTTTGTGTCTACATCAACATCAATGTAAGTTTTTCTTTTTATGTTTATATTTTCTGCTTTTACTTGTGTGTTTTTCTGACTGTTTGCATGCTTTTGTCTTCTAAGTAGCGTGTGATTGTACATTATTAGATATATTTTTTTATTGGAATATTTTATTTTACGAAAAAACGAGGAAATTTACAGCCAACTTATTTGAATTATTAAACATTGCATTGGCAAGTTTATCAGAATCGACATTAAATTCTAGATATAAGTATATGTAAAGAGAACTTACAGGGTGTTTCATACAACATTCAAACTATGAGTTCCTGTAAATTATCAAGTTAAAAGTATTTTGGGTTTACTTACCATTTTTGTCATCTATGACTAAGCGTATGCATAAGTATTTATAAATTTCACCAGCCGCATTACAAACACGCAGAAGGAATTCTACAGAAAAGTAATTAGTTTATTCTACAGGGTGATACACGGGAGATTACCGTCAAAAGTAAGTAACCCGAAATACATATCAATATATTGCGGTATCTAAATTTTTATTGGCGGTATTATGAATCAAAGATGCCTGTCTGATAGGCTTGGCAGTTTACTGGTTTAAGTAGAGCTTATTTAAACTCAAGCAAAGTTTGAATAATATGTATTTGAAAGCAGAAACAACGTCATGAACTTAATCCTTAGTGAATATCATAGATACTTCGGCGAGCGCAAGATTGTATGGTCACTGATAAAATATTTCGCAAGCTGAAAGCAGAACTAATTGAAAATTGGCCACTTCCGAAAAGAGGTAACACCAATAAGCGAATTTGATTAAATTGCTGTTAATTGAAGCTATTTTCTAAAGATTTGCATATTACTCAAAGATCTCCTTCAAGGCAGCCAACAATTAGCCAGCCTTCAGTTTCAAGGATCATTAGAGTAAATCAGTTACAACCATACCATATAACTTTAGTTCTGAACTTAAAAAAAAACTATTTTCTAAGACGATTCAGTTCTCTCAGTTTATTCAAGGTCAAATGGAACTTGAAGATAATATCGTGGACAACGTTCTGTTCAGAGATGAAGCACGTTTTAGTATACAAGATGGCATAATATGTGGTACCTACAAGATGGCGCTTCTGCTCACTATCAGATGGATGCAAGGCAGTATTTAAATCAAACATTTGAAAAAAGTGGGTTTGGTAGAAGTTCTACTTTTTTGTGGCCTCTCTGTAGCTTTGATCTTACTCCGTTGGATTTCTTTTTTTGGGGATAGTTAAAAATGCCGTTTAGCAAACTCGTACTGTTAATATGGAGTTTTCGAAAAACAGAATCAGAGAAGCCTGCAGGTTAATTTCACTGCAAGGGTTAGCTTTGATGAAAAGATTGTTTTTGAAATGGATAGAGAAGTGCCCAAAGAAATAACGGAAAGTGTTCTGAAAATGTTCTAAATTAATAAATTGTTCTTATTCTTCGGGCTTCTTATCCATGTTGGATAATTGCCTCCTTTGTCAACCTTCTCCATTCGGTTCTATCGTTTACTGTCTGCATTGTACCGGATCATGTTTTGCTTTAACTCTTGCCTTGCTCTGTATAGGCTTCTTACGTTTCAAGTCCCTCCTACCATTTCTCTTAGCCTATTTCAGTGCCTTGTCCGTTGTCTGAGTTCAAGTCCGATCCGAGGTGGTTTCTTGGTTTCATAACATTGGGGATTTACGGGGCGAGGGTGTTAGCTCTGTGTGCAACCTTCCTTCTTTAACCGAGGTTATGCTATACCTATTATTTTATTATATTTCAAATACTTAAACTTAGATATTTATAAATAAGTCTGCTATTTTCGTTCACACTTACTTTGTTTAAAACGTACCAGAATAAAACACCAGACATGCATCTCTCATTCATAGTACCGGCAATAAAGAGCTAGATATCGCAGTACCTTGTCATATGTATTTTGGGTTGCCTATTTTTCGACAGGTAGGCTAGAACTCTCTCGACAACCGCCCGCACAGCAGCGGCAAATATTAGGTTAAAAAACATCTTTAATGATCTTGTACTATTTTACATAATAAAAAATGTATGCATAATTTATTATATATATATATGAAGAAATACTAACAAATAAACAACAATGCTAGCGTCGAAGAAACTGCAATTTGAAAACTAATTGTTTATGTTTACACAAGATCATTCAGAATTTTGGTAAAAAATTTCACTCATATGTAGAAGATTAAAAGTGAACTACCATGCATATAGTGGTTATGTATTTTATGTGAATATGGAAGTAGTACAAAGCGAAGACACTGCTTTCATCTAATCGGCATTTTTACTATTGTTTTATAAACGAGCACATTTTTCATCAAAACTTCGCGTATTACCATTTTACCTATTTACACTACTTACAATAGTTGTCTATTTAGTTCTTGAAATACTTGTCTAGGCTGGTGTATTATATCAAAAATTTTATTAGAAGTAGTTAGTAGATGTAGGTTTTTAAATTATGATAGTATTTATGTCCACTTTCAAAATAGGGCATAATAACAATCGTTACCGAACAGAGTACCTGGAATTTCCTATATATGTACTTGTTGATTTCTTATTTAATGCAGTGTTTAGCAGTTTGTGTGAGTAATGGCGTAAATGTACTTGTTTGTAAAATTTCTGCTGTTTTGTTTGGATGCTTTTTCGGTGATTCGTACTAAATATTAATTATTTCTTTTTTCTTTTTACACCTTTCCTGGCCTAATCCTATGTTTCATACTATATGTTTACCTATTTCATGCTTTTGTGATGTTACACTTCTTATTTATTATTATTGTCGATACTTCTTGTTGTTTTTTTTTATTAATGCTAACTAAAAATCCTACTTGAATTGTGCATAATTAATCCTTTCTGTGCTATCAGCAGCTATTGATGATTTATTTTCAAGTTCATCAAAAGAATCTCACGAAATGCTTTTAAACACGCTAGCACAAAATCTTGCATCTGTTTCAAAATCGGAGCCTGAGCAATCTACTTCAATAGGTTTTACTAACACAATGCCCATTAATATTCAGTCATGCCAAGATCAAAAATCCAGTGATCCTGTAGGGGTTAAATCAGTTAAACGGCGCTCACTTTCCGATTCTCATATTCTAAAAAGTTACTTAAAGGTAACTCAAAAACAGAACTCACTGGATATGAAAAACAGACGTTTTTTAGATAATTTATCAATGCCTTGTAATGTCGATCGCAAATCACCTGCAACAAGTAATATGAAATGCAACTTAAAGAAAGACGAGAAAGCCATAACACCTACTTGTAGCACGCCCGTATTTAGTAGTATTAATTATGTAGATGTTTGTAATGAGCAACAAAGTTGTACACCGACGTACAATGAATACTTAACTGTTCCTGCACACACAACGCCATCTCCCAAAAGACTTGTACCTTTACGTTCTTTATCACACCCGAACCCTGTTATAACCAACCCACCCGATTCAGAGGTCAGCAGTAACAACAGTAGCAGTATCAAACGCCACCGTCACAGCATTGCTGGACAGATGAGCTACTACAAGATGCTAGGATTTAATTGTGGAGGCCCTTTAACGTTTAAGAAGGTAGCAGGAGGAAGTACCAATTCCTTATTTTCAACGGCCGTTATATCAGGAAGTTCCAGTGCACCCAACTTAAGAGACATGATTCCTAATACAGCCAGTGCTTCAGGTAATTACATTTTTTTTATATTTTATTGGTTAATTAACTTTACATATTTATTGTGTAAGAAAATGTGTTCTAATTTCTAATGTAGCTTTATATTTGAAAAAAAAACCTCAACTCTTTTCTAATTTAAGAGTTATATGAATTATTTACATTAATCTTTATTTAGAAACTTAGCGAATACAGAAGTGTTTTTCGATCCATTACAAGATTAAATATTTTGATATTGAATCACCTATAATTCATGTTTATCAAAGTTCGTCTAAATCATCTGCTGTAATATACAGGGTGTCCCAAAACGTACCGGCAATATTTCAAAGATGAATTCCAGAACTTATTTAGAGTCAAAAAGTCCGCATAAACATATGTCCTAAACGTAACCGTTAACAAGTTATTGTTTATTTCATAATTTATGTGGCTAAAATTTTAGTTCAACGAATTTTATGATATAAATTTTTTTTAATAGGTACATTTTTATTATTTTATTTGCCAGAAATGTTCAAAATGATCTCCATTGTGTTCGATACACAAAGCCGCACCTCGCAGAAGAGATCGCTGCGTTCTTAATATGGTTGCTGGGTTATTCCTAATAATATCGGCAGCCTGCTGTATTCTTTGGCGTAATTCTTCTACCGTGTGCACTTTAGTTGCATAAACAATCTGTTTCATGTGACCCCAAAGATAAAAATCTAACGGGGTCAGGTCCGGCTAACGCGGTGGCCTCCTACTCCAATCCATCTTCCCAGAAAATGTGCGTTAAGCCAAGCTCTAACATGAAGGCATTGATATTGCCCCGTCATGTTGAGACCACACGGTACGTCTAATATTTAATGGCACATCTTCCAGTAATAAGGATAAAGAGTTTTCTAGAAAATATTCGTAATTCGCACCATTCAAACGGTGTGGCGGTTCAAATGGTCCAATCAGACGATCATTAAGAATACCAGCTATCATATTAACATAAATCTATGTTGAAAATGCGAGCGTCTTCTTAAATGAGGATTTTCTGCAGCCCATTCATGAAAATTATGATAATTATTCATACCATCTCGTGTGAAAGAAGCTTCATCGGTTTATAAAATATGCGGTAGGTTTTGATTATTTTGTAGCCAATTACAAAATCTTAACGAGCTTCAAAATCATTACCTAGAGCTTGAACTCTTTGATGATCATATGGATGTAAGCGAGCACTTCTTATTCTCCAAACCTGGTTTCTACATATTCCAGTATGTAATGCAATTCTTCGCACATTTAAAGACGGATCTTCTTGTAATAAATCAAGAACTTGTTCATCATAGTTTATGGGTCTTCTATGGACAACTTTTTGGCCGACCGCATGTCTTGCATTGAAAGTGCCATGTTCCCTCAGCTGACGATTCGAATTAAAGAAAACTGCACGCATAGGCAGTCTTCTATTGGGATATCTTCTATGATATCCTGTTGTGCTGTTAAAGCATTTCCATCACACATTGGTACCGCAAACATAATTAATATCTGCATATTCTTCAGTTGAAAATAACATTGACATTGTGAATTACGATGGGAATAAGGATACAAAGAAGAAGCCAATAACTTCAATATCAAAGTAATAAACTGATAAGCTACAAAAAATAATTTGTTAAAAAAGATGTTCAAATCTTACCAAACAAAAGACGCGATCATGGCAACTAGATCAGTATTTCAGAAATACGTTGAAATAAAATTTTAGCCACAGAAATTATGAAATAAACAATAACTCGTTAACGGTTACGTTGCAGACATATGTTTATATGAACTTTTCGACTCTAAATAAGTTCTGGAATTCATCCAGGAAATATTGCCGGTACATTTTGGGACACATTGTATAGTTACATGAACGGTTGCATAGCGGAGCACTGCGAACGTCGGTCAAACGGTATTCGTAGTGTAGAACAGTCCGCGCTGGATCTGTACTCCGATGGGTGGATCAGTATAGTGGCATAAGCAACCGGTCGTGCTTTGGAGAGCACGTAAAGCAGTCGGTCCCGCTTGTTATACAAACATCTTTGATTATCATAAACCATACAGTGGAACTTCTTCGTTTTTCTGTTTGACATACGTGCAAAGAGAGCTTACCTACTCCAATGTACGTAATAAATAGGACATTGGCCGATACGTAGAAGAAGAAGAATTGTGAATCTTGTGACCCTAAATTAAATACCGTAGTTTATACAATTGATGTATTATGTAAAAGTGTAATTCAGTATGTTTACTGTGAGTAATCTCTAGTTCTTTTTATTTTTTTATAGCAATAGAAGGATTTGGTGGAGTTCCACCAATTCGACCGTTAGAAACACTGCATAATGCATTGTCTTTGCGACAACTGGATACATTTTTAGAACGAATGACTTCCGTATCATTATATAAAACGCCATCATCAACGCCACCGAAATATCCTACGCCTGTAATAACTCCATCCAACCCTGTGCAAGCTGTTTCTTCCAGTACTTGTGGTTGTAGTCACCCTCCGCCATTGAAGCTACAATCGCCTAGTAACAGTAAGTCTAGAATCTTCATCTTATAATGCCATTCTCAAATTTAGTGTACGCGGATAACATGCACTGAAAAATGCGTTTGTTAAGCTGACCAGGTTTATTGCTTTCGGCAGTACAGTACTGTTCTTTTGATATTTTTACGATATGAATTTGACTTTGACGGCTCCGCACGCACGTATTTTTGATTAATGCTTAATTAATTTTTTTTATATTTGATGTACATAATGTAGTACTGCTTTCGGTTTTCCAAAATTTGGTCACCTTAATTTTCTTTGTACTAGGAAAATGTGTTCTTTGTGGTTATTTGCTGTTGCTTAAAAGAAACAGTTAGTCATAAAAAATGTATTAAGCGTGAGCCGCTTTACGGCGATGAAATAAAAGTGGTACTAACATTTATAACAAGTGGGTTAATTTTGCACACTCGAGGGTAGTTACATATGCATCGTAATTGACTTGTACCAACTAATGTTAAAGTAACCCAGCCATTTTTTGAAAAGACGAAAAAAATACTGTTACACTAAATGCAGAACGATACATTGTGATGCTTCAAACTTGTTTAGTATATATATGTCCTCTCGCTCCCTAGGTGGAGCATAGGGCCTCAACGAATAATTTCCATCGTATCCTGTTCCGAGCCATTTGTTTCACTTCTCTCCAGGTCCTACCCGTTCTCTGGATTTCTTGTTGGATGGTTCTTCTCCAAGTCATCTTGGGTCTGCCTCTTTTTCTACTTCCTTGGGGATTCCAGTCTAGTACCATTCGTGCAGTGTTCGGTCCTTCGCGTCTCAAAGAGTGTCCGATCCACTTCCACTTTCGATGTCTAATTTCAGTCTTGATATCTATTTGTCCTGCTCTTTGCCATAACTCTTTGTTAGTAACAAATTCCATCCAGTGTATCCTCATTATTCTGCGTAAGCACCTGTTGACAAATACTTGGATCTTGTTGTCTGTTATGGTTGAAGACTTCCAGGTTTCGCAACCATAGAGTAGGACCGACTTTACGTTGGTGTTAAAGATTCTGATTTTGGACTTAGTCGTTTGGTGATTACTATTCCATATGTCTTTTAGATTCCCAAAAGCTAATCTGGCCTTACTTATGCGCTGTTTTATGTCTTCCTCTGTACCGCCATGTATTGTTAATATGCTCCCTAAGTAGCAGAACTTTTGTACATCTTTGATGGGTTTGTTGTTAATAGTGAGTGGTTGTTGGTTGTTAGCGTTGACGCGCATTGTTTTTGTTTTGTTAGTATTTATTTCTAGTCCAACTGTTTTGGCTTGTTCTATAAGTCGATTGAGTTTTGTCTGCATTGCTGCGTCGGTGTGAGCTAGAAGACATATGTCGTCGGCGTAATCTAAATCATGTAACTGGTTTTGGAGTCCCCAAGTTATGCCAAGTTGTTCAAAGTTTACGTTTTTGAGTATCCAGTCTAGTACAATGTTAAATAATAAGGGTGAAAGAGGACAACCTTGTTTTACACCTGATAGAATGGGGATGTTGGAACTGCTTCTTCCTCTATGCATGACTCTGCAGCTAGCTCCTTCGTATAGCGCTCTCGTGACATTAATTAGTTTAGGGGGTACACCAGTTCGTTCTAAGATGCTCCAGAGTGCAGAATGTTGGATAGAATCAAAAGCACATTTGAAGTCGATGAATCTTAGATATAATGGGCTTCTCCACTCCACAGACTGTTCAACAATTATTCTCAGTGTGTTAATGTGGTCTATACATGATCTGTTGGGTCTAAATCCACACTGTGATGGTCTTAATGTAGGTTCTATATGTTCCGAGAGTCTATTATTAATAATGTGTGCGATGCATTTATTAATCATGTTTAGTAGTGTGATGCCCCTCCAATTACTACATCTTGTCAAATCACCTTTTTTCGGCAGTTTTATTATGATACCCTCTTTCCATTTATGGGGAACTGATTCTTTTTGCCACAGTTCTTGTAAGATTGGCTGTAGGATTGCTGCCATCTGGGGAAGATCTACTTTCATGAGCTCTGCTGATATTTTGTCTGGACCTGTGGCTTTACCATCTTTTAGTTGTTTTAGGGCGGCTTTTATTTCGTTCCTATTTGGAGAAGTTGTGTCTATCCTTAGTATAGGCGACTGTATGCCTTCGATTACTACATCTTCTAGGGGTCTGCTTAAGATGTTGGCGAAATGTTCTTCCCATAGTCTTATTTGGTCATCTTCTGATGCTATGATCCTTCCTTCTTCGTCTTTTAGTGGTTTATTGGTGTTTAGGGGTTTGCTTGCGAGTTTTCTTGTAATCCTGTATACTTCTCTGAGGTTTTTCTTTTGTACAGCCTCCTGTGCCTGCTGGGTAAGGTTATCGACCCATCTTCTCTTATCTCTGCGAGCCATTCTCTTTACATTTCTGTTTGCCTCATAAAGTTGTCCTGCTAGTGTACGCTTTTCATCTTGTCTGGTGGCACTGTTTAGTCTATTCTTGATTTGTTTCCTCTCCCTTATTAACTCCCACGTTTCATCTGAAATCCATTCATCTCGTGTTCCCCGTTTGGTCCCCAGAAGCTCCTTGGCAGTGTCGTGTAGTTTGGCTTTATATGTATCCCATACCCTAATAGGTTCATTTTCGCCTCCGTTTGGTTCAATATCTTGTAGATGGCTCCTAAATTCACGAAGTGTGAATGGGTTTTGGAGTTTTTCCAGGTTGTATTTTAAACTGGGGATTTTGGAGCTTTTCCTTTTTATTGACTTTAGTTTAACTTGTAATGTGCCCACGAGAAGGTAGTGGTCACTTGCCATATCAGCACCTCTCTTGTTGCGGACGTCAAGTAGCGAGGATCTCCATTTCCTGCTTATCGTGATATGGTCTATCTGGTTACATGTCTTCTGATCGGGGGAGGTCTAGGTAGTTTTATGGATATACTTGTGTGGGAATATCGTTCCGCCTATAACCAAATCGTTTGTTAGACAAAACTCTGTGAAAATTTCACCATTCTCATTACGGGTGCCTAACCCATGCGTGCCCATTATTGCTTCTAGATCCTGGCTGTCACTACCTGCTTTAGCGTTTAAGTCGCCCATTACTATAAGTATATCGCCTTTTTTCTGCTGTCTCACGGTTTCGTGTAATGCTTCATAGAAAATTTCTTTCTGCTCATATGCTGTAGGTTCAGTTGGAACATAGCATTGGATCATGGTTATATTGCGCGCTTTTGTATAGAATCTTGCAGCGATGATTCTGTCTGATACAGGAGACCACGTCAGTAAACTTTTTTTTGCCTCTTTTGTCATTAGAATTCCTACTCCATTTACTCGGTCCTCGTTTTCGGGCGGACCTGAGTATATTAAGGTTTTACCCTCGCTGGTTGTGATCTCACCTACACCTGGCCATCTGACCTCACTTATTCCTAAGACTTGGATCTTATATAGTTCCATCTCATGTGTTAGTTGTGCGAGTCGGGTAGGTTCCAGGAGAGTTCTGATGTTCCAAGTGCCAAATCGTGTCCATGATTTCATGCTAAAGGTCGTCAACGGTAAGACAGTCCGGCTTTCATTAGTTGAGGTTTCAGGAATCAGGTAGGTTTAAGGCTGGCGGGTGATTAGCCCACTGCCCGAGTCTGGTGATGGGGCTGCCATCTGTAGCATCAAGACATGCCTCGGCAAGCCGGAATTATGGTTATACCGCCAATATTCGGTCGTCAGAGCCTCGTTTGTTATCTGGCAGGGGGTACCACGTGCAGGTGAGGTTGACATTTGGGTGACTGGATGTTAGCGCCACCCCTTACCCCCCAAACTTGTTTAGTGCTTGTTGTAAATCAAATGCTTAAAACAAGACTTCCCTATGATATATTTTCTGGTTTTCTTTTTACCTTCTTCAACTACCCCATCAATAGTTAGTGCAAATAACTATGATTTAGCATGCACAATGTTGTCTTCTTGTTGTTTCAAATGTCTTTGACTCCTCATTTCTTGTTCTCCAAAATTTGTTATCTTGTTATATACTATGTATTTTGACCATTTCTATCTCTGTTTTTCATAATTAAAACGTAAAAGACGGCAGAAGTTACATATATTTAAACATATATTTTAAATAAAGTTATCCAGTGGCCACAGTCAGTAGAATTAACAAAGTGCGAGGGGTATTTTTTAAATAAGGTCCTTTTTTTAATAAGAAGAAAAATACTGTAAATATCATTAAAATATATTTTTTTCCATATTCTACATACTTTTATCTACTTTTCTACATAATTTCAATTTTTGTTCAAAAATTTGTCATACTGCTCAACAAGATTTTGAATTCCGACGTCAAAGATATCTGCCGCCTGTGAAGAAGCCCAATCCATGACTGCAGTTACCATGATCTTTCGTGCTGAAATTGTCTGTTTGGCTTTCACTCTGGTTGGCGACGATGTGTGTCGCCATTCCATTGACTGTTGCTTGGACTCAGGAGTCATGTGAGACACCCAAGTCTCATCTCCTGTAACGGTGTGGTCCAACATTTCATCTCCTTCCTGATTGTATCGAGTCAAAAACGATAAAGCACAGCCCAATCTTTTTGTTTTGTGATCGTCAGAAAGCAGTTTTGGAACCCACCGAGAACACAATTTTCGATAATTCAGTTTCTCCGAAACAATGGTGTACAAAAGTGATCTTGAAACCTGTGAAAATTCAATTGATAACTTTGAAATCGTGAATCATCGGTTCTCTTGAACTTTGGTGTCCACATCACGAACCAAATCTTCAGAAATCAGAGAAGGTCGGCCAGGGCGTGGCTCATCATGCACATTAACCTGCCCGTCCTTGAACATTCTCACCCACTTTCGAACTTTACTGTCACTCGTAGCATTATCACTGTAAAATGGGAGCAGACGTACAAGCGCACTGCGGCGATCGCGCGTCGCGCGTCGTTCTCACTCTCATTCACAAACGGACCTTATTTAAAAATTACCCCTCGTATCATCACGAATCTGAAATGGCAACAAAAACTATGCTTTATCGGCTAGGTGGTTCTACTTATTCTTTGATTCGGCATTCAGTCCACATATTGATAAAATACAGTTATTGGTATAGCAACTCACCACTTCTACTGTGGTAATTGATAACTCAACAACAATTTTGAATGAAGTCATCTCTTCGGGCTTAGACCGCGTCGTCCGGAATTGAATGTTGCTGACGTTTCGCTAACCGTTGCAGGTAACAATACCAAAGCGTAAGATTCACCCTATCTGGACATGAGACTGCAACATTTTATGCTATTGCATCTACATTAGACATCTATTGTTATTAATCAATTAAGTTAAATCGCCATTAACACCAACAGTGTAATTTTAACAAACCTGATACTTTTGCTGTCATTAAGTCAAAGCTACAGACCCTAAGTTTTTTTAACCTCCCACCTCCTACAAATTGGTCTTAACATAAAAGCTAATAAAGTTGTATTTTTCACAGGTTTAGGTTGGAGTGGTCCTCCTAGTTTTGTATCGAGCAGCAGTGGCCCTTCTTCGCCCGGTGCTTCTGATCCTTATTCAAATTCTAAGGAGAGTAGCGAGATGTCTTCAAGTATTGTCAGCAGTGACGGGTAGTTATTTACTCTGACAAAAATTAACGAAATATTTCTGCATTGTCCAAGAATAAATATGTGCTTTATTTGTTTAGTTTGTGTATGTCGTTTTCTTTCATGTATTCCTTTAATGCCCTAGCTCCTCAGAAATTATTTAAGATGACTGCATGTTTAATCTTACGTTTTGTTTGTAATATAATTTTTGTTATCATTATTACATTGCTGCTACAATTTTTTATTATTGTTAATATAGACAGTGAAGTGTTAAGAAGAGACATTATTATTTGAATAGTAAATTGTATATTTTGTTGACAATAATTAATTTGAAAAGGTCAATGAGTTGGATAGAAGGCATCAATGCAGTTTGTCCAAGATAAGCAAGGCATGCATGGATATTTGGAAAACGGTAAGAAATGGAGGTTAAACGAGAACAATTGTTCAGCACCCAGCATCTTAAAGACTACTAGAATTCACATTCAATTTTTATAAATTTTATTTTGTTTGCTCTATGTTTATTGTAACTAAAGGCAAACATTTTGTAATAGTTTTATTGCTTAAAACAGTGATCCGGTTCGTTTGTGGTTATTTCCACAGCCTGTTTGATTCGGTTTGAATGGGCGGGCAAATCTAGGTGCTCTTTCCTTAGCTTCTCTTCCATCTGATATTATTTCATAAACAATATTTCAGTTGTAGCTTTGTTATTTTTGAAGATTAAATGTACCAACCACAGCCTAGTAGTAGGACTTCCATCTATAACTGTGTTATAAAGGGTGTTTCCAAACAAGTGCGAAAGTTTTTAGGGGGTGATTCCTTGTCGAAAATTAAAGGGGGTCTTTCATGTAAACAAAAGCTCTTAGGCCTGTCCTTGAAAAGTTACACGCTTCCAAAAATGAGAAAAAAAATTAGTTTTTTTTGCTTTTGTGAAATTGTTGAAGAGTTAAAGAAATGGCATTTTGTGGGCGTGTTCTACCAATAAAAACGCTACCTATGAATTTTTTTTAAATTTTGTTGTGATCTGTTAAAGGAGTGAAACATGCAACCACTATTCCATTTTTTACCAGAACTTTTTAACAAAATAAAATTTCTTGATTTAAAAATATCTGTTGAAAAGAATGATTTAGTTGCTAAACTTTTTTAACTCTTGTGTTGTTTCCGTAAAAGCAATATTTTCTTAATAAAAAAAATAAAATACAACATCGTGGATGAACGGATCTTCTGCAAATGGAATCGAAAAAATCTAGTAGGTGGCTGTCACGTTTTGTTTGCACAAATTATGACTTCAATCGTAGTATTTAGTAGGTGGCTGTCAAGTCACTTTGATTTTTATGTGGTAGCTGAAATTTCAATTGTGCCTTTTAAATCTTCAATATGAATAATTACACTAACGCTGAAATGCCCGATATGCATTTTATGTATGGTCGTGCCAATGGAAATTCTTTGGAAGCTAGACGGCTCTATGCAGAGATGTATCCTCAGCGCGTGATACCTCATCACACAATTTTTACACGTCTTCACCAACGTCTCTGTGAAAGAGGGACTTTTCAAAAACGAAAAACTGATTGTGGTCGTCCACGAGTAATAAGAACGGTGGCACTGGAAGAGGAGGTTCTTAATATGATTGAAGATCGTCCGGAATTAAGTACAAGGCAAATTGCTGAAACACTAAATGTTTGCAATAAACTAATCTGGAAAATTTTAAAGGATCACTAATTGTATCTTTACCATTTTCAACGAGTCCAGGCACTTTTGCCGCGAGACTTACCCCATCGAGTACACTTTTGTCAATGGAGTCTTCAAATGATTACCCAAAATGCTCAATTTTTAGAAAACGTATTATTCACTGACGAATCCAACTTTTCAAGGCAAGGGATTACAAATTTTCATAACAACCATCTATGGGCCAAAGATAACCCACATGCAATTCAAGAAGGTCGGTACCAATATGAATTTTCACTTAACGTGTGGGTCGGAATTATTGGCGAAAATGTTATTGGACCGTATTTTCTACCGTTGAGGCTAAATGGTGCATCCTATACAAATTTTCTCCAGGAGCAGCTTCCCATTTTACTTGAAAATGTTCCACTTGCTATTCGACCACGAATGTGGTTTATGCACGATGGTGCACCTGCCCATTTTAGCATAACTGCTCGTCAGTACTTGGACGACGTGTATCCAAATCGTTGGATAGGCCGAGCAGGACCTCAACCTTGGCCTCCCAGATCTCCAGACTTAAACCCCTTGGACTTTTGCATCTGGGGTCACTAAGTCCTTGGTTTATACGACCCCCATTGAATGTGTAAGTGATTTAAGGAATCGCATCATTGCAGGCTGCGAGACAATCCAAAACACACCCGGAATATTTCAACGTTTGCGCCAATCTATGAGACGAAGACTTGATTCCTGTCTAATGGTTGGAGGTGGTCATTTCGAGCAGTTTTTATAACTGTTCCGTTTGATCTTGTTGTCTTTTTCTTTGTTGTAATACACATAATTTTGTTTTGTTTGTATTTTTAATTTGATATTCTATTAAAACAAAACATGGTACTGGTACATGCCTACATTAAAAGTTAAAACAAGCGGAATAATTTTAAAATACTACGATTGAGGTCATAATTTGTACAAACAAAACGTGACAGCCACCTACTAGATTTTTTCGATTCCATTTGCAGAAGATCCGTTCATGCACGATGTTGTATTTTATTTTTTTAAAAAGAAAATATTGCTTTTACGGAAACAACACAAGAGTTAAAAAAGTTTAGCACTAATCATTCTTTTCAACAGATATTTTTAAATCAAGAAATTTTATTTTGTTAAAAAGTTCTGGTAAAAAATGGAATAGGGGTTGCGTGTTTCACCCCTTTAAAAGATCACAACAAAATTTAAAAAAAATTCATAGGTATCGTTTTTATTGGTAGAACACGCCCACAAAATGCCATTTCTATAACGCTTCAACAATTTCACAAAAGCAAAAAAAAACTAATTTTTTTTCTCATTTTTGGAAGCTTGTAACTTTTCAAGGACAGGCCTAAGAGCTTTTGTTTACATGAAAGACCCCCTTTAATTTTCGACAAGGAATCATCCCCTAAAAACTTTCGCACTTATTTGGAAACACCCTGTATAATGAACTGTATCCGAATTCATTTTGGAATAATCAAGACACTTATGCAGTCGAGAGATAAACAATTACAGTTGTGTCGAACATGTCTTCAAGTGATGTACCCAGTTCTGTTGCACAACGAATTATCATCAAGTTTTTATGTGTTGAAGGCGAGAACGCTGCTAATATTTATTGTATTAATTTGGTGAAGAATCCCTTTGAAGAAGCTCAGTGTTGATTGGTATAAATCGGCCGCAAACGTGTATCAAATGTTCCCCATGT
This sequence comes from Limonius californicus, assembly GCA_014611495.1. NCBI lineage: Eukaryota > Metazoa > Arthropoda > Insecta > Coleoptera > Elateridae > Limonius > Limonius californicus. The sequence goes on from JABXWE010007951.1 coordinate 24,654, forward strand.
CGTAAGACCCGCTACCGCAGTCAATGAATTGAATGTTCGACGTGTTGATAAGCTTGTTCTGGGAAACAGGCGGATAACAATTCGCGAATTGTCCGAAATAGCGAAGATTAGAGTTCTCAGCGTTCAGGTTATCATTCACCAAAAGCTAATTAACAAAGTTAGTGCACGGTGGGTTCCAACGGACCTGTGTGATGAACAAAGACAGAAACAGGTTCAAATTTCACAAGAACTTCTTCAACGGTTTCAAATTCAAGGAGACAATTTGTTGGAACGAATCATTACCGTAGACGAACCTTCGGTGTACCATTACATCCCAGAAAGTAAACAGGCTAACATGGAATGGCGTCACTCAAATTCTCCGCCACCAAAGATATTCAAAACCGTACCGTCAGCAGGCAAAGTGACGCTTACTATATTCTGGAATATTCACGGTCCAATTTTGGTAGATTTCTTAGTTGACCGGAAGACTGTAAATGCAGAATATTACAGTTAACTTCTTTTAAGAGTCAGAGAGTCTGTGAGAACCAAACGACGCGGACTATTTGGTAAAGGCATCGTTCCTCTCTACGATAATGCACGTCCACATGTTGCCCGCTTAACCCAAGAAACGCGGCATAAATTTCGACGGGAAGTAGTGCCTCACCCACCTTAAAGTCCCGACTATCGCCCTGCGACATGCATCTTTTTGGACCCCTTACATGGGAGGCAAGAAATTCAAGTCGGATATCGAGGTGACGAAAGCGGTGCAAATTTGTCTTCGCAGGCAACCAAAAAACTTTTTCTCTGTCGGTATTCACAAGTTGTCCGACCGTTGGCATAAGTGCATATTAAAGCAAGGGCATTATTTTGAAAAATAAAATTTTTTCATTAAGTTTGTGTTGTATAAAAATGTCCAGGTCAAATCTATACTCCCCTTGTACAATTGGTATGCAGAATTTTGTCGTGGTCGTGCGTCTGTCAGTGATCAATTTCGTGAACCAGAGGCATCCTTAGGCATATCAAAGACTGCAGTACATTCGATTTTGCATGAACATTTAGCTGAGAAAAAGATTTGTTCTCGATGAATTCCGCATAATTTGACAGTAGCTCAAAAAAAAGCTCGTGTTAATTGGTATAAGGAAATGCTCAAAAAATTCTACCGGGGAACTGTAAAATCCGTATACAACATCGTAACAGGTGACGAAACTTGGATATATTCATATGAACCGGAAACTAAGCAACAATCCACTGTTTAGGTGTTCCAAGATGAACAGAATCCCACAAAAGTTGTTCGTTCACGAAGCACTTCCAAGAAAATGATCCCTTGTTTCTTCGGTTGTACTGCACATGTCGCAACCATTATTTTAGAGTCTCGAAGAACAGTTAACGCTGACTAGTATACAACAATATGTTTGCCAGGAGTCATCGACAAAATCAGGAAAAACAACCAAAAACATCGCGTCATTCTTCATTCTTGACAATGCCAGCTCTCCCACAGCACGTCAAACAATTGATTATTTGAAGGAGAAAAACATCGAATTAATGTCTCATTGCCCGTATTCACCTGATTTATCGCCTAACCGCTTCTTTGTGTTCCCAAGTGTCAAACAAAAAATGCATGGACAACGAATTTCATCGCCTCAAGAAGCTGCTGATGCCTTCAAAACCCATGTTTTTGAGATACAAACATCAGAGTGGAAAAAATGTTTCGAGAATTGGTTTGAACGCATGTAAATGTGAATAAATCTTAAAGGCGAATATTTTAAAAAGCAATAAAACAATTTGTTCCAAAACAATTTTGTTCTTTTGTAGTTTTTGTAAAACCCTACGTGATCACGACCGTTATTTAGTATTTACACTTTTTTCTTTACACCATGTCAGACCCGGAATCAAAATCAACCGTCTCCCTTGTATGTTAAGCTTACACCACTTTTAGAAGTTTGTACCAGAAATATGGTTCATGCAGATAGAATCGCAGTTCATCACTTCGATCATAGTAGTTGAGGACACAAAAAGCTACTATTTAATAGGACCAAATGAAAGTAGCATATTGTTTCAAATTGCTAAGCTTGTAATTCACCTTTCTGCTACCAACGATTATCAGACTTTGAAAACACGACTGATGTCCCAGTTTGGTACGACTCATGAGAAGCGTATGCCAAAATTGACACGCAAATGTGATTTAGGCGATCGAAAAACGTCCCAATCTTTACACAAAATACGTTCTCTACCATCGTCGTTGACGATGGTTGGTCCTATCATTCGTATATTGTGACTCGAGTTGTTGTAGGAAGTTTTGATGATGGTCGCAGCAGTGATATCAATCAGTGGGAACATCGCTGGCCAACGACTAAATATATTATTGCATATTAAACCATAACGGAATCCATCTGTGGCACTAAGGGCCCAGTAATGTCTTCATTGCGTGGCAAAATCTGGGAGATGGTTTTAAGGGGCTGTGGGTGTGTAAATTATAAAATTATAGAACGCTGGCAACTAAAAAGACGTCTGGTGGTTCGGCAACAAAATAAGTGACGTCAGTTTGCGTTAAATCAAACTTTAAACAACTCTCTACCATCCAGCTGGAAATGGTTGAGAGGTGGTATCGCTCTTTTAAAACTACCCATATGTGCCACTCGCCAAACAAGTGAATCGACGCTCTTACAACCGTAAAGACCTTGATTTCCCTCCAGCTCGTCTATGGCTCATCCCTATGTTTACCAAGTGATTTCTTTGAATCCGTTTGTTAAATTGAGGAAGCAGTAATCTTTGTTAACAATCTGCGTTAAATAATTCATCATTTGTGGTCTCAGCAATAGCCTACTTAATACAGTTCCTGTGCTGTCGTTCTTAGAAACCTATCTTCGTGCAACCATCTCTTTATATTGAATTAGGCAGTTAAATCGCCTCATCAACAAGTTTTCGACATACCACTTGAAATCCTTACTCCAGAAGGCAAGGTTTTAGAAAGTTATTCAACGGAATTAGGAAGTGCATCAACATTTTAATCAAGATAGCACTCCACTCGTACAACTTTAACCTTTAAACAGCTTGTAACGATATTTTCGCCTAGGTTGTCCGCAACCCATTTCACACTAGTCCCAGGAGTGGTTAGTTGGAGCATTTACCTAGTACACATGATTAATTTAGTAAAACAGGATTTCCGGTGATTTATTCTCGGCATCGGACAGAAAACGAACGTGTCGTTGAGTTGGTTTCCCGTAAAAGTGTGTTTCGCTTAGAGTTATCTCAGTTTTCTGGGAATATCATAATTTGTAACGTGATCATTAGTTGATGGTGTGATTACGTTAACGACAGTTATTGTCACTATAATCAACGTTTCGTTCCTTTCATGATGTTTGTCGTGTCAATCGTAGTTCCGATTGGTGAGTTTCCTTTGTCTTTTAAATTATAGCTGTCCTAACTTTTCCTTGTATTCGAAATTAGACAACTTGGGGACGGTGAAATTCGTCAGAAGAATTGGTGCCTTCTATGGGAAAAATCTGCTGTCTTCGAGAAACTAGAATTCGAAGTCATTCCGGCCGTCACATCGAGAACACGTGCGGACTTGGAGCTGCTTCAGGAATTTCCAGACCAGATTAAAGCAAGGGAAGTGCAAATTTATGTTTAATTCTGATAATTTCGGAGTCATTGTAAATAATCTTGTGTTTGTATGAACTTATTTATATTTTGGGATAGATAAGAACTACGTTGTAATTGTACAGGGTGTTACAACTACTTTACAGTCATAATTCTTGATTGTTAATTTGTACAAGTATTAGCGTACATACACGGGAATTTCACTGTATATACAGCGTGAGCCAACAGGAGCGGTAATATTGCGTTTTATTCGGGTTTCACAGCGAATTTTTCTATTCTCTGATCTATGCTGTACTCCCCGAAAGGCCTTTCGCGAATAGAGTGTAGGACGCGGTTGAGGGCGCTGATTTGGGTGTTGAAACGCAGTATTTTTACTGTAGCTCAGTCAGGTATTTTCGGGCTGTATTAAGTGATTGCACTGTTAGTTGTGTACCGATACAGGTTACACTTATAATTATATTTATTATTGTTGCAAACTTGGGTTTATATTTACATACTACATATTTATTTATTTTGCTCACATTAAATATTGTTGCTGCAATTGTGTTTGTTATTTATTATTATCTATCATCGTTTATGTGGTAACGTATTAAGTAAGTAATACACTGTGGGTACGGCTAACCAATCGACATCTACGTTAATGGTAGTGTATTTTATTATTAGCCGTTGGCGCCCTCTTTTCCAGGAAATTAACATAAAGTTAATTAAAATATTTATTCGAGATAAGCAGCGAACCGCCCATCTTCGATTGAGGTTCCGGGAGGCTATCATTAACAATTATTTACTTACTTAGTTAGAGATTATCAGTAGGCGTCACAAGCTGCTAAATCCTGGAGACGTCTTCTTCTCTTTTGACTCTTTTCAGTCCCCTACCTACCCCGTTCGGTACCACCAGAACAGCTGGCCGCTGCCAGTGCCAATAGGTAATGCGCATTGTAGGAGCCGCAAGTTTTATTTACTAATTTGTGTTTTTACTAGCTTTATGTTTTTCGTTGCTAGGTACCCAAAGAAAAGAAGTTCAGGTATTATCATAAAAAGGGTCTGTTAGTTATCTTTGCAGCGTTTTTCATAATTTTTAGAAGAAGTTTACCGAGGCAAAAGAAATTTTGGTACTTCTAATGTCTCTTTAATGTCTGGCTTAATAGAAGAAAACAGGATTCTCGTATCAGCTTCTGCATTCTATCTGTCGCGATATTTTTTTTTGCTGAAGTGTATTAAGGAAATCTTGCCTAACGCAGATTTGGGAGTGCACCCAGAGACTTTATAAAATCCGTTACAATTAATATTAGGATAATCAAATCTGTTTCCATTTCCTATATACCGATTATTGATTTTTGAGAAAGTAGCTCTATGTAATATTTTACTAAAATAGCATTTGTCATAATCCACTAGACACGATTTCAATGCACGAATTGTATTCTGAAACAGCAGGTCAGGATTGTTAAATTCCTAAAACATATTGCCTACTATAATGTATATTCTGATGGTGAATCTGCACAAGCTATCCCGCAAAGTCGGGCAGGAACCTATATAATGAAATGTTGATTTCAAAGAATATACATATTATCTCTGTACATATAATAAATATCAGACAGTGCCACTATTAGTAAGGTATTTGACCGTAACTGTTAATTCTACTACTTTCTATATTATTGCAGCAAACTAAACATGTGTGCCCCTAATTGTACTGAAAATAATCTCTGTCCGGTTTTCAATAAGTGAATGGTCAATCAACTTCATATGATATATTTTTCAGAATTTAAATTGTCGAAGTAAATATTGCGATGCAAAGTATAGCATAACAGTAGTGTGTTTCAATAATAATCTAAAGTGAAAATGCATTTTGCTAATTAGAAGTTATTCCAAGCAGTTGCAGCCTTGTTTTGCCTAGATAATTTATCCTGCCTGCTAATTTAATAAAATTACCTGCAACCATTAATTGGTGTTAATTAAACCTTTACCGGTTATGTATTTGGAAATTCGTTTTAGACGCAATTCCTCAAATAGTAACGTGTATTATGTTTAATTTAAATTTACAAAAACTACAATTACAAAAAGAAATTACAATTGCCATAATTTACTAGGATCTCATGTATTTTCACAACATTTTCGTTACAGATTATTTTCTTGCATTTTTCCGTCTACATACTTTACAGCGTAAGGTTCTTTTTAAAGTAGCATATTGACGAAATATAAAATTGCAAAATGCACTTGCAATAAGAATTGGCAAATCATTATTAATTATTATCGGGCAACACCTAAATAACTTGCGAATACAGTCCAAATCTTTAAATGTTTGATGGCGAATTGGTTCATTTTAACCAACTTCTACAAGTGCCTCTGTAGTACTCTAATTGAGTATTGATTGTGGACGAAAACAATTTTAAGAAAAGTCAAAATTCTTATAAACGCCGTTTTTTCTACGTCCGTTCTTTGGAAAAGTAATAACAATACCCGAATGATAAGATTTCGTAATTCCAATAAGCGGCGTGCACTGTATTTCTTTTGGAAATCAAAATCAATTGGAAAGATGTTAAATGTAAGCGGCAAGTATAATCTTTTAACTGTTTTAACATATTATTTTCAAAGCTTAACATTAGTAACTTATACGAGTCAAAACAAAATCCCATGCATCAAACAGAACAAATGTTAAAGAATAAAATCCTAAATGTAAACTCGGAAGACACACCAGAAATCGAAGAAGAAGAAATAAGTAATGCAATAACAGAAATGAAACACAACAAATCACCCAGAAAAGACGACATGAAATAAGAATTATTAAGAGATGGGGGAGAAGAAGTAATAAAAATATTAAAAACATTATAGAGCAAATGCCTAGAAACAAGTACAATACCAAAAGAGTGGAAAGAGACAAATACAAAATTACTATTCAAGAAAGGTGACAAACAAGATCTTGGAAATTACAGGCCAATCACACTTCTATCACACAGTTACAAAATCTTCACGAGAATAATTTTAAAACGAATTAATAACAAATTATAATCCTTCCTTACGTACGAACAAGCAGGGCCCAGAAGAAATTTTAGCACCATAGACCACTTATTAACTATCAAACTACTGATACAGAAAGCAAATGAATACCATGTACCTCTGCTTATCGCGCTAATAGACTACCGAAAGGCGTTTGATGCCATTGAGGAATAGGCAATCCAAAAAGCACTATGGAATGCAAGAATAGATCATAGATACATGACACTGATGCATAACATTTATCAGAATGCAACAACCAACATCGAAATACAAGAACAGCAAGTAGAAAACATCGCTATAAAAAGAGAAGTACGCCAAGGAAACCCTCTTTCACCAAAGCTATTTATAGCAGTACTGGAAGATCTTTTTAAAATTTTCGACTGGGAGACAAAGGGCATAACATCAATGGAAAATTTCTAAATAATGTCAAGTATGCGGATGATATCATGCTGGTGGCTAAAGACGAGGAACAGTTACAAACGATGATCCAAGACCTAAACGAACAATCCAACCGGGTGGGATTACAGATGAACAACATCTCGAAGACGAAAGTAATGACAAATACAGAAGAACATCTAAATATAACTATAGATAACCAGACATTAGAACAAGTAAACAAATACGTATATTTCGGCCAACGTATTAAATTGAACAAAGAAAACCAGGAAACAGGAATCACAAGGAGAAGAAAATTAGGTTGGACCTCGTTCGGTAGATTAAGCCACATATTAAAAAACAGAAAAATCCCGCAACACCTTAGAACAAAACTGTTTGACGCCTGCGTCTTGTCTGTCTTAACCTATGGAGCCCAGACATGGATGTTGACCAAGCGTAACATGGAAAGATTAGCGGTAACACAGACGGCGCCGGCCTCGGTGGTTTAGTGGCCTAGGTCGGCGAGATTTTTCTAGCGGGGAAAAATCTGAAAATGCGCCTTCTGTCGGATGAGAAGTAAAGCCGTAGGTCCAGTGCCACTGTACTCGTGTGACACGTTAAAAATCACTATTGGAGTTGGAATTACCCCAGATAGGCAAAATTCTTAGTTAGGGTCTACAATGGGCCATATGGCCTAAGTGCATAGAGATGTTTGGAAAACCGCGTCCTAGATCTCGCTCTTTCAAAGCAAGTAAGCAAGCAATACAGACGGCAATGGAAAGACAAATGTTGAACATAACCTAAAATGATAAAAAACGAAACAGCTGGATAAGAGAAAGAACGAGAGTTAAAGACGTAATAAAACAAGTGGCACAATTAAAATGGCAGTATGCTGGTCATAACGCTCGACATAATGATGATAGATGGAATTCGCAAATAAGAAATTGGCACCCTTGGCTGGGAAAGAGAGAACGAGGACAAACCCAGATGAGATGGGAGAACGACCGACGTGAAACAACACGAGGGCTTGATGTGGAAAAGAAGAGCCACGACAGTGGAAGGAAATTGGGGAAACCTACATCCAAAAATGGATTGAAAAAAGGTTGAAGAAGAAGAATTATAGAAGCTTAATCAGAAGTATTGGAACATGCAATTCAAAAACGCGTTCTATCCACACTTTCCAAACAGGGGACATATTATTCCTTAACTTATAATATTTAAATACTCAGATACTGTATTTCTCTTAACGAGTGTAATTATGTCTGTAACTGAACTAACAAAAGGAAAGTGAAGGTGTATTCTCCAGTCAACGTTAAGGAACCTGATAAATAAGGTTCGAAGTTAATAGCTAAATCATATTCTCTTATTGTGTATCGATATTTCCTACTACCATACACGAAATCACGTACATGTCATATAATGTTTAAAGGTTCGTTTGTTCTCCAGTTGAACAGGTACAAGGTGTGAAAAGCTTTATAATTGTGTACAAGTATACAATGATAATGATGGTCCATAATGGTAATGGTGTTAACGAAAATTCAATATTAGCAATGGTACTAAAAATGACTTTACAAACAAAATTATTGGAAGTGTGACATATAACTTAGCAGATTATTTACGTAAATCTTGTGAACATCCAAAATATGACAACAATCTCAACATCTTTTCAGATTATTACAAATTCTACTTCCATCCAATAAGAGCTGAATTCAGCTGACATAAACAGTAGCGTCACTAGATAGTTACAATTACGAATAGGAATAATTTAAAGTATATAATATTACATAACATAATGAATTCGCTCTGTTGGCGTCTCGGCTACTCTATAGTTTGTATTTGATTTGCGAGTACAGGTAATAGAAGTCTTTCCAGAAAGCCCAGTGTTAAAACTTATAGATGATTAATCAGTATTTGTTTGTAATTAACATAGCTAAACACTGAGAGTTTTAAGGCAGATTTCTTAAATTAATTTATTAGTGTTGGTTTACATTTTCATTGTAATGGTAATTTCAAATGAGTAATGACTCACTGCTATGTAAGATGTTTCAAACTTTCTTCCCATGGGAAAGGTGGTCAAAATATGCGTTTCCGTATCAAAATATTCCAGTTTTTAATAATAAACTTCATTCAAAATTTGACAACGTTGATATAAGCCTGGTATCGTATGTTCATTAAATCACATTAAATGAGCATGTGGATAACCGAAGGATTTCCTTTTATGATGTATGTAAATCCTGAAAATTATCACATGATGCAAAAATGTTTGTATTTAATTTATTCAACAGAATAACAACAAACAGAACATCATTATTGTTACAATAAATGTGCGTCCACCAGTTTCTATGTATAACCGTGCCCGTCGAACTAAATTTTCGTGAACTCTCTGGAGCATATTCGGAGTTATTTCCTGGATGACATAAACAATTCTTTGTTCAAGTTCTTCCTGGGTATTTACTGGCGTTTGGTAAACTTTATTCTTCACATAGCCCCACAAAACAATCCAAAAGATTTAAATCGAGAGAACGCCGAGGCCAAATCACAGGACCTCCACGACCGATCCAGCGATTTGAAAAATTTAACTATAACCACTTTCGAATGTTAGCTGTAAATTGTGGTAGTGCACCATCTAATAATTATTATTATTATGTAACCCTAAAGGCCTAGAAGGACCATGGCCTGTTTCACTGTCTTTTTCCACACTTTTTGTCACCAGTCTTCTCACGCCAATTCTTGATATTGCACTGTACTATGTCTCCCATTACTTCTCTTTTTCCATCTTGTTCTCGGCCTCCTTTCCTTCTCCTTCCTCCTATTACTTTCCATTAGCTTTTTCGGGATTCTGCTGTTATTCATCCTTGTTATGTATCCTAGCCAAATCAGTTTTGGCCTTTCACCTCGTATAAGTCCTGTAGTTCTTTGTTAGTTCTCCTTTCCCAATTATCCTGGACTTTTTTTCCACCATATACCTTTCTGAGCACTTTCCTCTCCCATACTCCTAGCATTTTGCATTCTATCGCTCCTAGTGCCCATACTTCACTTGCGTAAGTTGCGATCGGTCAGTATATTCTTCGAAAGTTTATTCCATCATGAATAACGAAGTACAATTATTTTAACTTCAATTTTTTGACTTATGTATGTCAAACTTTTAAATTTCAACATGTATTCTACAGTGGGAGGGCAACTGCTTGGTTTTAGACCTGGAGGATGTAGAGGGCGGAAAAATGCACAACTCTTCGAGAGGCAATAAAATTACCGTTTTGCTATGATCTGAGGAACAGAGAAACTAAACCACAACTGCAGTAGCAGAAAGTGCTTTATAGTTATGAATCAACTATTCAGACCAATAATCATCCTTGCCGTATATATATGAGAAGGAATTGCGTGTCGTCTCTGGGGTGATAAACACCACAAAATTTCTCAAATTAGGAAAGACGCGTTTGCCGAAGAAGAATTATTTTCCAGATCGACAATGTGTTAGTTACAAGCCTCTTCTTCTTCTTTTTCTTTTTCGTGGCATTACAGTCCCTCTCGTATTTTCTGCCTCCAAACATCTTGCTGCTTTGCTGTTGTTTTCCAATTGCGAACTTTCAGTATTTGTTTGGCGTCCTCTTCAATGTTGTTTATCCATATCTGTCTTGGCCGTCGTCTTCCCGTTGCACCCTCCATTATATGCTTTCTTTGGGATTCGATCCTTACCCATTCTTTCCAGCTGTCCCACCCATTTCAATCTTTGCAGTTGTATAAATTCTACAATAGCTGGTTGTTCGTATATCTACTTTAATTAGAAGTTGTATCGGACTCTCCATTCCTCATTCTCTATTACCGGCCCATATATTTTCCTTAGAATTAGTCGTTCCCATCTTATTAATAGTTCCTCTGAGTATTTGGTGATTGTCCACGCCTCACTTCCGTATGTTACCACCGGTCTTATCATGGATTTGTAGATTGCGATTTTGGTTTTTATTGAAGTTGATTTTGACTTAAATATATGCCACAGTGAAGAGTAGGCTTTTTTCCAGCTAGTATGCGTTGTTGTATTTCCTGCTTGATATCGTTTTCACTGTTAATTTAAGTTCCTAAATATTTGATTTGCTATTTCAAAGTCGTTATCTTCTATTGCGTAATTTTGGCCCAGTCTTTTTCTTGGTTTTATCGGCAGTAGCTTGATTTTGGTTTCGTTGACCTTCAGTCCGCTTTTACAGGCTTGTGTTTCCAGTTTGCTATATACGTCATTGATTTGCCATTCTGTTCTGGTCACTAGATTAATGTCGTCTGCGTAAGTAATTATTGATGTGACTTATGCATTATTTTGCTGTTGAGGATATCACTGGTTTTCCTTATTACCTCCTCTAGTATGATGTTGAATAGTATCGGTGCTAGTCCATTTCCCCGCCGTATACCTCTAGTGGTTAAGAAACTGTCTGACATTTGGTTTTGTATTCTTACTACGGTCTGCGAGTCTGTCATTGTTGTTCTGGTTAATCTTACTAACTTGTTTGAAATGCCAGAAGCTTCCATTATATCATATAACTTATTCATGTCAGTCCTGCTTAGGCTTTCTTGAAGTCAATTAATATCTTATCGATTGGTACATTATATTACCACTATATATCTAATCTTTGTCGGATGATGAAGATTTGGTCAATGGTTGGTCGTCCTTTTCTGAACTCCGCCTGATGCTTCCCTATTATTTCCTTTCCATATTCTGCTATTCTTTGTCGTAATATACTTGTGAATATTTTATATGTTATACGAAGCTTTTTTGTAAATGGGGCATATTATCGCCGTGTTCTATTCTTCTGGGAGTCCTTCTTTTTTCCATATCTCGGAGATCAGTTTATGTATCTGTTCGGCTAGTGCTTCCCCTCCATTTGTTATTAATTCTGCCTAGATATTACCTATTCCAGGTGCCTGGTCATTGTTCAGCTCTCGTATACTTTTAACTACTTCATCGTAAGTAGGGTCTGCTATCAGTGATTGTGCTGTCGAAAGTTTTCCCTTTTCGTAGTAGTCATTTTCCCCCTCTCCTTGTTTCAGTAGGTTTGCACAATGTTTGCACCAGATTTCCATAACTTCTTCTGTTTCTACTATGCATTTTCCTTCTTTGTTTTTGCATATCGATAGCCTTGGGTGGGAGTCTTGTTTGGTGTTTCTTAGTATGTTATATAGCCTCCTGACTTCTTTCTATCTATTATTATTATTATTATTAGATGTTAGGGCTTTGGCCTTTATATGCCTTCCGTCACTTCGACCCTTAGTGGTTCTTTTGTAACTTATGAGCCCTTTCTTTGTTAGAGAAGTTGTAAGCTGTTGATGAATCTTATAATGTCTCTGGTCTTCGAGTCCCTTATTTCGTTAGGTGTCATGGTTGCCTTTTCGAAAATTTTTTGTCTGCGTCGACAGGCAGCATTGCATTCGCATAGAATGTGTTCTGCCGTTTCCGCTGCCTCGTTGCATAAGCGGCAGATTTGGTCCTCAGCTTTACCAATCTTAAAAAGATGGTATTTTAGTGTTGTGTGGCCTGTTAATAAGCCAGTGATGGTTTTCAATTCCATCTTGCTGAGGGACAAAGCAAGTTTTGCTTTATTTTACGAAACAATGATGAACTGTTTAACCTGACGTTGTCCTGGAATATTCTGCCAGTATGAGGATTTCTGTTGCTCCTCCCATAGTTTGACCGCCTGTTTTATGTAGCTTTTCTGTATTCCACAGCAAGGCTCAAGTCCAGTGAATGGCGTCGATGCTCCACGATTTGAGAGTTCGTCGGCCTTTTCGTTGCCTGGTACGCCCTCATGCCCTGGCACCCACCACAAGGTAACGTGGTTTCTGTTTGCCAGCTGTCAGTGCCAGTCAGGCACTCCCAGACTAGTTTCGACTCACAAATGGGGGCCTTTAAAGCCTTTATTGCTGCCTGGCTGTCTGAGAGGATGTCAATTGTTGCACCTTTATATCCCTTCCTTAGGTTTATCTTTGTGCAAAGGTTTATGGCATAAACCTCAGCTTGGAAGATAGTAGTTACGGCACCGAGGGTTCAGAAATGCGGCAACCGGGTCTGTAGACCCCCGCTCCAGTTCCAGTTCCTCCTCCTTCCATCTTCGAACCATCTGTATACCACTGGAGGGATCCTTTCTTAAAGGAAGGTCCTCCCGAGGACCACGCTTCCCGGTCTGTGATGGTCACTCTAAAAGGTTGGTCGAAGTTGTATTTTGTTGGCATAAAATCCGATACGGTGTAGGCCGTTCGCTCTAAGTGAGCGAGACTTAGAATACCTAAATGGCCTGTCAGGTTTCCTGGTTTGAATTTATTTGTCCTTGCAAGCGTGAGCGCATGTAGCATTGCCTCCTTTTATATTACCTGAAGGTGTCTCGATTGCTGCAGTTGGACAGGTGCTCATTGCACCTGTTATACTCAGACAGGCGAGACGTTGCATCTTCTCTAGCTGTAACTGAGTGGTCCTCTTTCTATATATGTAACTGTTCCAATTCTTGTATTTGGGAGTCCAGCGGTCCTCTCTTCTTTCCTCTCATTCGTTTCTTGGTGTTCCTCCTCAGTTCCTGGTATTCGTCTCTTCTGTTCCTTGTTGGTCTTTGAATTAGTTTACTTCTGGCTTCGTCTATTTTGTCTACTGCCTTCCTACATTCTTCGTCCCACATGCTGCCCTTGATTTCCTCATTTTATACCCAAGTATGATTCTATGATTCTGCTGTCTTTGTGGCACCTTCTCTTAATATTTCCCATCTTTGTTCTACCGTTATATTGGCTTCAGCCGCCTCTGACGTTGCCATACTTTACTTGATCATTTAGTTACCGTGCAAGACTTGTTAAATCATGGAGGACGGTCAGTCACTTCGACAGAATTGATTAGCCAAGGCAATTCTCAGACACGACTTCAATAAAAAGCTTGCGGCAGATGATATCAAACATAATATTTAAAAGAAAATCTACGAAAAAAAAACAGTTCTTCTAATTTCTGATTCAAAGCAGATTTCGATGTATAACAAAGGAGGATCTAGAAAAGCTGGTAAATTCCATACAAAGAAGATGCAAATTGGTCATAAAAAAGAAGTTTTCCTAATCAAATATTAAAATTAGTTTTAATTTAAATAATATTATGTTGTATAATATTGGAGGTTTTTGTCTTAATTTTTATTGCATAATTTATTTAATTTTGAATACCTATATTTTTTCTAATTGTATTTTCTATGCACCAAATTTCCGCTATGGTTTTTTTATAGCTATTAGGTATAGTTGTCTTCAGATACCGAGAATTTCTGACGACTAAATAGGGGTAATTTAGATACCTAATACTATGAAAATTTTCAGTGGCGTACATCACGTAAACCTAATTTATTGTCCTGTCATCTGTCAAGCAAAAAGTTAAGTAAGCAGCCATAATATTTATGTACATGATTTTCACTGTACTTATTTGATATACACAGTGAATAGTTAAAATACTAGAAGTGCATTTAAAATTTAATTTTCCTAATTTTTTAATTTTTAACTGTACAATAAATTTGCAAGAAGTAATCTAAAATTGATAAGCCATATATTAAATATTGGGTACGCTATAACTAATTAAAAAATACTTTGCATATTTTCCAGAAGGTCTGCAAAATAATGTTGATTTAAATCAATAAACACCACTACTGTATGCTATGTTCAAGTAACGGCTGCACTCTGGATATCGCTAATTGTATAGAACATTCAGAAAGTTTAGCCTAACCTATTTAATCGAGTTTTCCCAAACTGGTTAAGATAGAAACCCTTGATATTATTATCCAACTATTCCTATTAATCTAAGAAGCCTTATTTAATACAAACATCCTGAAAGAAACAATAATCACACACCACTACATTAAGAAGCAAATATTTTACATGAAATTATAAAAAATAATTTGATCATGTATATCAATGGTAGGTATTCTAACAACGGAGAACCACTAATATTCTAATGACTAAAATCATACAAAACAATAATTTTACAAATTACCTTCTTGTTCTTATAAAAAATACATAGATATCTATAGCAAAAATCACAAGTAAGAATATAATATATTTTATACATAAATATAAATATGCAGTTTTCTGAAATACATTATTAAAAATCGTAAAAACAAGAAACATAAACGACTTTGAAAAATGCTTATTCTTGGCTACCTTCATTGACGTGAGAGAATAAACGCAGAAAGTATGAGAATGCAGTGAGACCTATATCACATTGAAGGAAGATCTTACTTAATCTGCAAAGATCTCCCACATATAAAAGCTGACTGCAATTAGAAGATTCATTGCACCTGTGTCTTCTAACATTAACGGTTGTACTTTAAGGGTTGTTAGTGGGGGCCTTTTATTTAACTAGGTAACTCCAATAGCATCTATCTAACACTATATTAATCTGATTATAATAATTATACGTATAATCAAGTGTAAAATTATTGGGGCGTAATTTTGTTCCAAAATTTTATGATATCAATTACTTTAAGTGAATTAGTGCTACAACAGTTGTTGAGGAGACTTTAACATGAATTCCTTCAGTTCCGTGTTTGTCGCAGTTTTCTGTGGATTTGTCGTTCATCTAGTTTTCAGTGTAAGTACATCTAATATAATAACAGTGTGTGGTCTTGTATCAGAACTAATCGGAAACTAAACAGTCAAGAAAACGGGTAAGGTTACTTGTGTATTACAGACCGACATTCGTTCCGAAAACATTTCAAATTAAACTAATTAGTTTTGACAAATGCTGTAACAATGAGGATTCAATTTTGAAACCACCGTTATAAAGCACCAGTGTAATTGTAATCTATTGAAAATGAATACCAAACATAAATATAATTATTGTTGAAGTTGAAATAAACAATACTAATTTGCACGTTCTGGTATATAAACTGCCAGATTCAGATCCCTACAGTTTACAGTTTAATAATTAATATTAGTTTTAAGGAATGTAACATACATCGTACTATAAAATGATACCCATTATTGAGTATCGTTACACTTATAATAACTAAAATTTTTGACATGAAAAACAATAATAATATTTATAATCAGTTTTATCAATGTCATAACTATTTGTCCTTACTTATTATATTCTTTTCTACCCTTTATATATTATTTGAAGATGCAGAAAATTATCTACATTGCCCCCATATCTATTAAAAAGTACACTGACTTAATTAATTGGTAAAACGTGCTGCAATCACACTTAACATAACCAGTAAATCTTTCTTTTGTGATTTGGATTTTGGGAATAGTATTATTTTTTTCTCAAACATTTGCATTAATTTGAATGTGCATATAACATTATTATTTAATAGTTAATTAGCATTCGGGTTTTGTTGCTATTCTACTGTATACAAGACACATTTATCACCTATTACGTATTATTTTTCCCATAGCAAACGTGGAAGTTCATTCATTAAGTAACCTTGTTTTTGGCAGCTTTGGGTTACATATAAATCAAACAGTTTAAAAAAATATGGTAATTGCCAACAAATAAAGCAAATTTAGTCAATTAACAATGTAGAAACAATAAATTCAAAAAATTTACTTGATTTGGTGTTATAACTTGTATACTTAACTGACTATTGATTACTTAAGATACTGCTAAATATTTGTCAAATTTAGATTCTTTATCACTTTGATAAGTTTTGAAATACAACAACTGTAGAAGATTACACTATTTTTACATTGCGATACTCCCATAACTTTATCATTGTAACATTTTGGATTTTAACGTATTTTCCGAACTCAGTTGGCTATAAATTAAGGACGCTAGAATTTTTGTAAAATATCAGTTGGCTTCTTCTATACCAGGAAATAAAATTATAGTAAATTCTAGATTTTCCAAAAAATCTTTATAATCACTAAATTTGGTAGAACCGAAGAGTTGCAAAGAGTAGAATTTTTCTAAAATATCCATTGGCTTCTTCTGTATCTGGAAATAAAATTATAGTAAATTCTAGATTTTCCAAAAATCACAAAATTTGGTAGATACAAAAAAGTTGCAGAGAGAATAATTGTTGAACTTTTAGAATTTTTCAAATTGGTTCATTCTAAACCTAAAAATCAAATTATAGTAAATTATGGATTTTCCAAAAAATCTTAATAATTACCAAATTTGGTAGGTACAAAAGAGTTGCAACGACTTCAAAAGAGTAGAATGTTTCTAAAATATCTATTGGTTTATTCTAACTCTGGAAATATAAATATAAAAATTATAGATTTTCCAAAAAACCTTCAAAATTGCAAGATATGGAAAATACAAAAGAGTTGCAGGGACTGCAAAAGAGGAAGAATTTTTAAGGTTTTAGAATTTTTCAAATACATCCATTCGTTCATTCTAAACCTGGAAATAAAATTATAGTTGTTGATTTTCCAAAAATCTTTAAAAATCATTAAATTTGGTAGCTACAAAAGACTAGGTACCGTAGGGACTGGAAAAGAAAAAAATTTCAGTTTTAGAATTTTTGAAACATATTTATTTGTTTATTCTAACTCTGGAAATACAATTATAATAAATTATAGATTTTTCAAAAATCTTTAAAATCACCAAATTTGGTACGGTCAAAAGATTTGCAGGGACTGCAAAAAAATAATTATTAAAATTTTAGAATTTTTCAAGAATATTTGTTGGTTTATTATAAATCTGAATATAAAATTATAGTAAATTGTAGATTTTCCAAAAAATCTTCATAATCGCCAAATTTGGTAGATATGAATGATAGATGGACTGCAAAGGGAAGAATTTTCAGTTTTAGAATTTTTAAACATATTTATTGGTTTATTCTAACACAAAATACAATTATAATAAATTGTAGAAAATCCCCAAAATAGGAAGATTCAAAAGAGTTGCAGAGCTGCAAAGAATGCAAGTTTCAAAATTGTGAATATTTTCAGAAAATGTACTTACACACCAAACGTTGCTGCTATGTTTGCTTAACTTTTCTTGTTTTTACTTACTGCCGAAAGTCATTTTCAGATCATTCTATGAATTTTTGAGAAGTTCAAGTGTAATACTTCACTCCGTAAACAATTTGAACAATCTCCAGAAATTTCAAACATTTTAAAAGTTCTTGATTGTCAAATAAGTTTCATATAAAAATTTAAATTTCAATCTGTTTCAAAAACAGATTGAAATTTAAATTTTCAAATATTCAAAATATTACACAACTCGGAATTTTGAATATTCAGAAACTTTAGTCTGGTTTAGTCTCATCACATAAGATTTTTACTTCAAATCTGCTTTAACGGAAGCTCAAGATGCATGAGTATTTGTGTATATATAAGTTGGATGGGTTGTATTGTAGTTTCAAAACTAAGTGTTCTTCACGCAATTCTGAGCTCTGAACTATTAATACAAATGATTTTTCACAACATAAGTACGTATGTATAGTATATACTTGTTTGTATGCATTTAATTTGGATAAATTTATTAGCGTATCTTAATTTCTTTTAAAAATTTAACAAAAAACCATTTTATTCCTGTCGGTACATACGTTTCAAGCACACGGCCTTTATGAATTTATGACTGAACAGCCGATCGTGTTTGTCAGATAGCAGTTTAGAGGTCAAAGCTTCATACATTTACAGGATTCACTCAATGCTTGGTCACCGGAAGCCATTCAAATGTCATTATTTGAAACCGGAAGTGCATTCCCAAAGACCTGACCAGTCTATTGTTATTGGCCGCTATAAAAGTGAAAAACATATGAGCTAGTGTGTTATTTGTAAATCAGGATTTACACATGGGTAGATCGCGTAATGCTACATTCCAAAAACGCTGGATTTAAATTCAGCCACTTTACATGGCATTGTTCATCTCGAAGTTATGAAATTAAAGTATGCAAATAAGTCTTCACAGAACACTAAATAGGTCGCTGAGTAAATGATGATTGCCGTGCATTTGCGATTATGTAAATTTCTTGGTACTTTTACTGGATTTTGAAATCTCTTCGTGAGCTTTTCTTCAATTTACCTAATAAAAATTAAATTTTTATGCTTTAGCAACTTGATGGATACGTGCCAGGACAAGATTATCCTGTGTACAACGAAGTTCCCCCAGGACTATCCTTCAGATGCGATCAAAGATTGCCAGGATACTATAGCGATCCAGAAGCTCATTGTCAGGTAATTGTTAATTGTTAAAATGTTAACTTAACTTAATTAACCAAATTTCTTATAGTGGTGATTGGAAAGTATAAATTTCAAATGTTTGCTAATGTTGCTATTTTTGTATTGAACAATCTGCCTTGGTTAGTACTCGGATCGGTAGATCAATATAGTGGCATATGAAATCGATCGTGCTTCGGAGAGCACGTAAAGCCGTCGGTCCCGGTTGTCATACGAATATCGATTGACAGTCGCAAAAACTGGAATTTATCTTCTCTTGGAGGGTTAGGTTAGCTTCCTGTTCGGCATAAGTACAACAAAGGCTTACAGAACCTATTCCACTGTACATAATTAGCATGCCATTGGCCTATACACAGAAGCAGAAGAAGATATTTTTATAATTTACATTTATTAAATAACACACAAATTTAAATTAGAAATAGCAGTGGAAAACTTCAAGTTTATGATGATTTGGTAAAATGAAGGTTGAAATCGGAAATTAAGTGTTTGAACTATCATTTCTTTGGAACATAACTATCAAAAAATTACATAATTAAATATAACAAACCGTTTGTCATTGTTTACTAATTTCAGTCTAATGTTGGTTCTGGTAACCCACTTCATTTAACATTTATTGTTAAAATAGGTAATTATCCTAAGAAATACTATAAACATAAACATAGCCTAGAGTTTGACCTACACTACAAAATCATTTGGTTCAAGATATTAAAAGGATTTAAAATAAACCACTAAACTATTACAAACATACCATACTATCTCATAAACATACAAAAGCAGCTTTTTTGCTACTGCTGTGTTTAATTTTTTTTTACATAAGAACTACTTTTTAAACTATTCACTATTGCAGTTTAGATGTTTTCGAATAGCAAGCTCAAGCGAGCACAAGCCTGCTACTCGAAAAATAGGCAACCCAAAATACATATCACAAGATATTACGATACTGTAAATTTTAGTTGAAAATATTAGCGATGCCTGTTTGGTATGTTTAGTATTTTATTCTACTAGACTTAGAAATAAAGTATGAACGAACACAATAAAGTCTCATTTACATATACCTACGTTTAAGGGTCTACTACCGTGGTCTAAAATAAGAGTTTTCATTGTCACCGTAGCTCGGCAAACTTGTCACTTGCGGTGTTATTTAACTAGTAGAAAATATATCCTTCTTCTTCTTCTTTTTCTCTAATCCTTAGTGCTCTTTCGGGCGTCGGATGGCGGTCTCTAATCCTGTACCCATTTTTTCCATCTTTTCCTGTCCCTCGCTGTTGTTTTCAATTCCTCCATTGTCACTCCCCTTTCTGCCCCTATTTCTTTGATTTGTTCCATCCATTTTCTTCTGGGCCTGCCTCTTTGTTTTTTGATTGGTTTTCCCACTTCCATTATTCTCCTTGTTATTCTGTTGGGTTCCATTCTTACTATATGTGCATACCAATTTATTGGCTTCATTTTTATTATCTCCATTATTGGTTCCTGTTTAGTTATGTCTCTTATATCTTCATTTTTTATCCTGTCCCACTTAGTTTTTCCTGCCATTTTCCTGAGGTGTTTCATTTCCATAGCATTAATTTTAGACTCGTCCTTCTTCCTAATTGTCCAGCTCTCGCAGGCATATGTTAGTGTTGGTAATGTTATCATATTGTGTATTTTCTTTTTCAGCTCTAAATCTATGTCTTTGTGTCCTAATATTGTTTTGCTGATGGTATAGTAGATTCTTGTCGACTTGTTAGCTCTATTTACTAATTCTGCCTCCATTTTACCGTCCTCCGATATCATATTTCCTAGGAATTCATAAGTCGATACTCTTTTCAATTTCTGGTTTTTACATTTTATGTCTTTATTGTTTTGCTCTCCTTTATGTTTTTCATTCACAATCATATTTTTTGTTTTGCTTATGTTCACTTCCATTTTCCTGTTTTCTATTTCTTCAGTCCCTGCGTTTACTAGCTTTTGCATTTTACTCCTGGTGTTTGATAATAATACTATGTCGTCTGCATATAGGAGGCTACTTAGCTTAATTGCTTCTAAATATGTTCCTGTGTCCTATTACTGTTTCCAATTGATTGTATTTTTCTTTTATTTGTTTGGTTATCTTGTACATTATAGTTATAAATAGCAAGGGGCTTAGGCTATCGCCTTGCTTAATTCCCTTATTCATTTCAAACTCTGCCGATCTTTGGCCTGCTAATTGTACTTTTACTGTTGCATAGTTCTTATTGCACTTATCAGTTCTTTATCTACTTTCAATTCTCTCAGCATTTTCCAGATTTATCCTCTGTCTACTGTATCAAAAGCAGCCTTCAGATCAATAAATGTAAGATACAATTCTTCCCCTTCAACGATTTTCCTTTCCATTATGCTTCTAATAGTATATATATTGTCGTTTGTTTGTCTATTTGGTCTGAATGCTGCTTGTTCTTCTCCTATTTTTAGCTCTATTTGGCTTC
The DNA here is from genome assembly GCA_014611495.1 of Limonius californicus. Lineage (NCBI taxonomy): Eukaryota > Metazoa > Arthropoda > Insecta > Coleoptera > Elateridae > Limonius > Limonius californicus. Next base: position 46,172 of record JABXWE010007951.1, read on the forward strand.
TTAACCTCTTTTCTAGTATTTTTGTGTAAATTTTATAACTAGTTTAGGCCAATATTGGCCTGTAGTTTTCGCACTGCGTCTGCATTCCTTTCTTATGAATTGGCATTATAAGGTTATTTTCCCAATCTCTCGGTATTTTATTCTCTTCCCATGCTTGACTGCAAATATCCCAAAACCAGTCTATTCCTTTTTAGTCCAAGTCCTTTAACATCTCGGGTGCTATACCGTCTTCTCCACATGCCTTTCCAATTTTTATTTTTTGGATTGCTTCCTCGACCTCTTCCCTCTTGATTGTTTGTTCCTGGTTTATTTGTTCCCGATTTGTACTGGCTTCTAATTCTGAGAAAACATATTCAAGATTGAAATAAGATGAAAACATTATCGAAAAAAAATGCGGATGATACTGATGATGTAAAATTTCCAAAAGTAGAAAACATATCCAATATTGAAATAAGATGAAAACATTATCGAAAAAATGCGGATGATACTGATGATGGAAAATTTCCAAAAGTAGAATAAAAATACAGTAAAACCAAAAAATATAGATAGATCTACATTCTTTGATAAAACGTTTATGATTTATACAGATTTAAAATTATTGAATGTTTTTCGTCATATTAAAAATTCCAATCCTTTAAGAACATAATCTACAAAACACCAAAGTCATAATTTATTTGATTTTCTTACAATCAGAACAATGCCAAAACTCTGCTAACAATTTATTTTGTCGTATATTATACATCTTGTGTGTTACGTTGGCTACAGATCTCTTTCTATTGTTCAGGTAGATGACCGTCCGACGCAGGATTGATAAAGAAACGAATAAAATGGTTTGCTCGATATTAAAAATTAAATTTAGTTTCTGGTCGCAAGGTCGGTTTACTTTTCCTTTAAGTAGATTATATTATTTAAACTTTGTTTGAGTTGAATAAGCCTTATTTAAACTACTAAACTGTCAAACATATCAAACCGGCGCCTCCAATTTATAATACCATCAATAAAAATTTACATATCGCGGTATATTCTGATATGTCTTTTGGGTTGCCAATTTTTGGAATGTAGACTTACGAAGATAACCGATAGGCAACCGAATCACCTCTACATGGGGAACAAATCAGAGAGTTCCCCGGAACATAGGTTTGAGCGTGTTAGCCGCGCCTTTGGTGCGGAAGGAAAATTTGATACCATCGTTAAAATAATGAAATTAAAATAATGCACTGAATTACATGCGAATTTCTTTCTGTGTTTATCATGGTGGTTGGGTGGGCACGTGCCCTTGTGCCCTTTAGTACAAGCCGCCACTGATAAAATTTAGAAATCACAGATTTATTCTCATAACTTTTTGGGTTCTGCAAGGAATCTGTAGAAAATTTTTAGTTTTCTGTGTTGATTACTAGTTGTGGGATGTGAACTAAGAACTATGTTGTTTTCTAGAAGTGAGAAAAACTATATAATTGGTAAAAAAATTTTCAAATTGTATTATGTTGTTACTATATACAACTAAACTAAATACTAAATATAAAAATATTGAACTCATTTCTAAGAAAATAATGTGTATTTTAGAAATATGAATATGACCAAATTTAAAGAAAACTGCTTTAACGTTAAAAATCAATGCATTCACTAAGCAATGCTCTTTATAACATTAAATTTAATCTTTCACAGAGTATGTTTTTGATACAATCAAACATACAATCGTCGTTTAATTCAATTCTATTATAAATATTTCATCCAAGTACTTAGGTGTACAATACGACAGCAGTGTATGCAGGCTGCCTATACATTACATTCGTAACCACAACATTAATGTTCACAAACATTAGTTTTAAGATATGTTATGTTTTATTTGCCAAAAAAAATCTATATACTTCCAATTGCGATTCCCTTTTTAAATTACTACTACTACAAAATTATCTTTTAATAAATATTTTTTATTAGTTACACAAAGAGTAAAAAACATAAATAAACATTAGATATTTAATATTTTTTACCGGATTATTTAGACGCATTTGAACCGAAAATAAATCTTTCTGTATATATTTATAATGTTTTTAAATTTGTAATTGTAATTTTAAATATTACTCAATACAAATTGTTTAAGATATGCAACCAACTGTGCAAGTATCTAAATCTAAATTCAACATTAAGGTCCCAACTGGCAATCCTGATATCATATGTGCAGTTTTTAATGTGATAATTTATAGATGTAAAACTAATAATTAGTACTTAACACATCAGAAAAAACTGTTTAAATTACTTTGTGTATAGCAATACAGCAAAAACCAACCTGTTGATTGTACCTTTAACCCTTAATTACTATAGCAACTTGCTCAAGCTAAAAGAAACATACAGAATCATTTAATTACTGTTCTCCGTAAAGAAAACTTTGTACACAATTTTCTAATCATTTAAGTCTACGAGCACGCATGCTATCAGTTATGTCCGTATATGAAACTACAAAAATTCTTTACATTACGTTACGTTTTTACGAGTTCGTTCAACGCGAACCACATAATTAAAGTTTAGTGAAGATAGCTTCCCGAGAAGGTTCTGAGACAATTATAGTCAAATGGTAACAATTTCAAGTTTTTATACTGCAGGTGTAAGCGAAATGCAGTTAAACTGTCGCTTTTAACAGGAATTTATTTTCAAAACCTTTTGAAAGTGTATCAGACCTAATATTATACCAGAATATAAATTCCCGTCAGCAGAATGCGGTGGCATTTAAGAAATTTCTATGCAATAATCATTAACATAAATTCTAAGAAACTAATGAGTAAACTTCAAAGTCAAACAACAGATTTTAAACATTTCAGGTTTGGCATTGGTGTCTGCCAAATGGTGCCCAGTACAGCTTCTTGTGTCCCAATGGAACCATTTTCAACCAATATGCAAGAGTATGTGACTGGTGGTTCAATGTTGACTGTGCGGCGACTCCCAACCTGTATAACATCAATGAGGATCTCTATAAGATCCCTAATTACAATCAACAACAGCCTCAGTAATAAAGATCGTCGCCATAGATACAATAGTATATAAAGACCTACTGTAAACCCATTGTAAAGGAAACCACCTTTCTTTCATGCTTTGCTGTGGGTTTACGCTAGAATGGAGACTATAATCAGTTTTTCTGATAAGCCGCTTCAGTTGGAATCTAATTGTAGGAAGGCGTTATTTATTTATTTTTCATAGTACCATTACTTACTAAACAATTTCCTTAAATATTCTTGTTCCTTATTACGCAGTGAAGCTTCTTACATGTAAATACACCATCTTTAACAATTAATCTTACCATTATATTATTACGGCATTAACAAAATATTTGTACATATTCTTTGTATAAGTAATAAACAGTTTTTTATTGAAAATTACGTAATTTAATTAAACGCACTTGTGTGTATTATGTCAGCATACTTATTTCAGTTAATACAAGCATTTCGGGTGATCATTTAAGGTAAATTGTAAACATTTATTTCTTCTTAGAAATGTTATAGAGAAACATATACTTTTCTGTAGTTTTAAGGTTGAATTAACACAGGATTACAGATTTTTATCACAAGAACTGAAAATTGCAGCTGGAAACAATTATAACAATTATATAACAATTTGGTTTTACGTATAAGGTCACCTTAGCGCTTACATGGTTATTGATGTTTGAATAATATTATATCACAAACTACTTATTTTTGTAATGTTTAGGGTGGGCACTTTTTGTCAACGTTTATAAACATTTTATTTAAACAATTAACCATACACAGAATTAACATCATTAAGTGTTTTATATATGTTGTAATATCTATTTTTAAAATGAATCAGATTCTACCAACTATGTACTTTTAAAATTTTATTTTCACTCGACAGATGGTAGTTTTAAAAGAAAAATGTAATTCCATCATTCTATTTCTCTTTCGGTTTCTTTTTAATAAATTACTTTTACGATTAGACACTGTCTACTCTACTGTACAGCAAGATATCACTTATGTAACGAAACTCTTCCGTCTTTGATTAGAGCTCTCGGCCATTACATTATCATTGACAGTGCTTTTGCAAAGTATGAAATAATCAAAGCTCTAAGTTTTCATTCCACAGGCGACCTGCATTAAAAGCTTCTATATTTCACTGTCAAAAATGGCGAAACCGTTCGCTAGAGTTTCCCGTACTTCAATTAATAATCTCGATTTGTAGTTGTTGGTTTGAACTATACATACAAACATGCACGTTGTTACGGGCCAATCGAGCCTTTTCGACGACCTGTAAACAGTTGGATGGAAAAAGGCCTACAGCTTAGCTCAGAGGAGTAGGGGGAGTTTGTGAAAAAAACCTACGGGAAAAATCTTTAGTTGCGTACAGGGTAAGTCAAAATGAATGGGCGCCACCTTCCAAATCCAGCTGATTGTAGGTCTTCGTGGAAGACCGAGAAGCCAACAGCTTACGGGAATGGAACTTACCGTGATTGTACCTCCTCCTATATATTTAAAGCTTGCAAAATTCTTACACCAACAAGTACAAAAGACACAATAAGAGACAGTAAACTTTAAAACACATATAATGAAATGGTTAAAATATGACAATAAAATAAAATGGCAAGTTATAACGCAAAAAGTTTTAATTACAGAATTTTAATTCTTGAACGTTCAGAAAAAGGACTCGCCGCCACTGGTGCAACGGGATTTACGTTCTGCATACAGCTACGAAACACCAGTGACGCTGAAGTTCACAAAAATAGAATATAATCTGGTAGTTTTATTATAAAACAACTTAACAACACATATGGCGACTGAAGGTCATTTTTTTCTTGTAATTACATGAGGTTAAATTTGAAGTCTGCAAGTTGACGCGAGCAAAAAAAAAGGTTTCTTTGTCACAACACAAAACTGGAAGTTTTTACCTTGAATTCCGATGGATGGCTTAAAGCGAGGCAGGCACAATATAGCGGCGATTTCTGATTGCAGGGCCAAGAAAAGAAAGGAAGACAACGTCCTTCTGGGCAGCGTTGAAAGGAGAGACGGGACTCCTTGATGGTAAAACAAAATAGCCGCAGAGCGAAGCTAGGCTTCGAAAAACACCCGCCTAACGGCGACCGGCCAATTCGCACGGAATTGCCTTTCTTGGGGATGAATCCAGTGCTTCCTATTAATCCGGCAGTAGCCGATGGTCTGTTAAATACCCCTTGGTACAACAGCGAGACGGAACACATATAACGGATACCCCTCGACAAAAAAACCCAAGAGCCGCCCCTGCAGCACTTAACGTAATTACGGTTCCCGATTGATGGAGTTTTCGGACAACCGGAGGCATCAGAGATCGAAAATTGACTGACTTAAAAACGCAACGGGAATCTGCACCCCCCCCCAAAAGATTGCACCATATTTCGACATGTTACGCTAAAGTTCTAGAATATAAATTAACACGTGAGACTGCCGAGATCAACACTTCCGAGAATTTAGTCGGCAGAAATCAGCTCACAAAAGAAACTTTCAAGGTTTAAGGGAACCGGCCTTCCATAACTCAATTTTTAAGACAAACAAAATAGCGAAATTGTGACCAACATCCAAACGGCCATTAAAACAGAATTTCGATTACTATGAAGCGACAATTAAATTAAGAAATTAATCCCTATACAGCGGCAAATTTGAAAATAACATAACAAAGTATCCTTGTTATTGTGTTAACCGTACTAGAACAAAGCACATAATTACGTGTTACCTAAGACTGGATATTAATATGTTTTTAGTTGTATTGTATTGTATTTGCGAGATCTAGGACGCGGTTTTCTAAGCATCCCTATGCACTGAGGCCACATTTGGCCCATTGTACACTTTAACGAATTTTGTCTATCTGGGGTAATTCCAACTCCAGTAATGATTTTTAACGTGTCGCGCATCGCAGTGGCACAGGACCTACGGCTTTACTTCTTAACCGACCGAAGGCGTATTTTCAGATTTTTCCCCGCTAGAAAAATCTCATCGACCTCGTCCAGGTTCGACTCTGCATCCCTTGGATCTAAAGGCAAATGCGCTAACCACTAGACCACGCGACATCGACGTTTGATTTTTAAATGCATTGCTATATTTTTTATTAGCTTTAGAATAATATACAGGAAATCCCATAATGAAGTACCGGATTTGAAGTGGCTGCCATTTTATATCGCGCATTTTGCGTCAATTTTGTTTTGACGGATGTGCAGTGTACATGCACAAGTTTCATTATGAATCGGCATACACCACAAAAATAACGACTCTGTTATTTCGAGCCAACTCGTTCACGTCGCCCGACTCCACCTGCAGCTTTTGCGCAAGATGTAACTGCCCTATGTTATTTTGAGGACATAAAGGCATAAACTGCTAGATCTAAATAACAGTAAGTACTTCTGGTCTTCCATGTACAAGTTACATGTTTCTACGTCAATAACAACCATGTTACAAGTCGTATAGCTTAAAGTTTCATAGTTTTCATAACCATTACCTCAAACGCGAGCTAAACAAACGAATAATTTTGCGAGTCTTTCAAGTTATTATTTAGCCAAAAAATTTAACACAAATCGATATAGCTATTTTCCATATATAATTTTTTAAAATTTCGTCCTTTAAAATTTTCTTATTTACGGTAAATTTCTATTGCTTTGGGGCTATTGAGTAATTCAAAGTTTATATCAGCTGGAATAACGATTATTGAGGAAATAGGCCGTAAATCTAACATTTTTCAGAATGCCTAACTATCGTAGTTTATGAACCTTGATGGAGCAGTGCGAATACGCGCTGTCGGTTGAGGTCACAGTGAAATGCGGTCCGATCGGCCGCGTGTTCGAACCCCGACTAAGGCGACCGTATTTCACTTAGTTAAGTTTAGGGTGCATGTTGCATGAATGGATAGTATGTAAGGGATGTGCGCACAGCCCTGAAGTAATGCGAAAGCGGTTTGGGGGGGGGGGTTATGAATGAATGAATGAAAAAAAAACTATTGCAGTTTGAAACTACATGGTTCGCCATAAATCATTCGCTAAATTCAGTAAAATCCCTAACTCGAATTTTTGCATGAAACCAATACAAAATAATTTTGCTATTGATTGGATATAGGGTTTTCCAGTTTATCAGTTTTAAATTTTTTATACAGTTTGGCAAACTACCTACACATCGTGTTAAATAATATGGAAAACAAAATTTATATTATAGGCTGCTACTTGAACTGTCCCATGGTAGCTCCCGTTTAAGTTACATTTAATCGAGGCTTGAGGAAATGTAAAGGAACATCTATTTTACTCGATGTTCTTCTTAGCACTTGAAAACATCTAATATTTGCTTAACTAGTGCATCAATGAGAACATGTATTTACTTCGAAAGCTACAATGTAAGAAGGACATGTTGCCTTGGACGTAATTATCCAATAATTTGTGTATGAAAATATCATGTTTCAATTGGTGCTTTAGTAATACAGAGAAAATTCCGTTTTCTCCAATAAATATAGCACACCATACCAGCTGGTAGAAGCAAACTTATATAAGCTACCTCTGAAGTAGTAATGGGCGTATCTCAAATGAAATCATTCGCAATATTCGATCATGCATATTTCTCGAAATATCTCGAGATGCGAGTAATTCATTTGAATCATACGAACTTCTCAAATACGTTCGTTTAGCGACGCGCACATCACGAATGTAATACTTCAAAATGTTCGATTATGCATGAATCCCCGAGATGTGAGTAATTCATTCGAATGATGAAAACTTCTCGAATACGTTCGTTTAGCTACGTGCGGATCTCGAACGAAATAATTCGAACTGTTCGATTATGCATGCATCTCCGAGATGCGAATAATTCATTCGAATGATAAAAACTTCTCGAATACGTTCGTTTAGCGACGCGCACATCACGAATGTAATACTTCAAAATGTTCGATTATGCATGAATCCCCGAGATGTGAGTAATTCATTCGAATGATGAAAACTTCTCGAATACGTTCGTTTAGCTACGTGCGGATCTCGAACGAAATAATTCGAACTGTTCGATTATGCATGCATCTCCGAGATGCGAATAATTCATTCGAATGATAAAAACTTCTCGAATACGTTCGTTTAGCGACGCGCACATCACGAATGTAATACTTCAAAATGTTCGATTATGCATGAATCCCCGAGATGTGAGTAATTCATTCGAATGATGAAAACTTCTCGAATACGTTCGTTTAGCTACGTGCGGATCTCGAACGAAATAATTCGAACTGTTCGATTATGCATGCATCTCCGAGATGCGAATAATTCATTCGAATGATAAAAACTTCTCGAATACGTTCGTTTAGCGACGCGCACATC
>JABXWE010007952.1:0-22499 GCA_014611495.1 Limonius californicus
TCTGCTTTAAACCTAGGAATATACTTGGAATGAATATTCCTACGATTTATGATGTTTACGTTATTGCGTTACGTCAGGCAAAGTAAAAACAAGAAAGTCAATCACTGTCTGCTTTAAACTTGGGAATATACTTGGACATAATATTCCTATGATCTATGCTTTTTACGGTATTGTGTTACTTCAGGCACAGTAAAAGCAAGAAAGCCAATCGCTGTCTGCTTTAAACCTAGGAATATACCTCGAAAGAATATTTCTATAATATATGATTTTTATGGTATTGCGTTACGTCAGGCAAAGAAAAAATAAGAAAGTCAACCGCTGTCTGCTTTAAACCTAGGAATATACTTCGAAAGAATATTTCTATGCTCTATGATTTTTACGGTATTGCGTTACGTCAGGCAAAGAAAAAATAAGAAAGTCAATCGCTGTCTGCTTTAAACCTAGGAATATACTTGGAATGAATATTCCTACGATTTATGATGTTTACGTTATTGCGTTACGTCAGGCAAAGTAAAAACAAGAAAGTCAATCACTGTCTGCTTTAAACTTGGGAATATACTTGGACATAATATTCCTATGATCTATGCTTTTTACGGTATTGTGTTACTTCAGGCACAGTAAAAGCAAGAAAGCCAATCGCTATCTGCTTTAAACCTAGGAATATACTTGAAAAGGGTATTCCTATGATCTATGATGTTTACGTTATTGCGTTACGTCAGGTAAAGTAAAAATATCTATAATTTAAAACTGCAAATGTACTTGTAAATAATGTTCCTATGATATATGATTTTTACGGTATTGCGTTACGCCAGGCAAAGAAAAAATAAGAAAGTCAATCGCTATCTGCTTTAAACCTAGGAATATACTTGGAATGAATATTCCTACGATTTATGATGTTTACGTTATTGCGTTACGTTAGGTAAAGTAAAAATAAGAAAGTTAATAGCTGTCTGCTTTAAACGTAGAAATATACTTGTAAATAATATTTCTGTGATCTATGATGTTTACGTTATTGCGTTATGTCAGGCAAAGTAGAAATAAAAAAGTCAATCGCTGTCTGCTTTAAATCTGGGAATATACTGTAAATAATATTATTATGATCTATGATTTTTACGTTATTACGTTGTCAGGCAAAGTAAAAATAAGAAAGTCAATCGCTGTCTGCTTTAAACCTAGGAATATACTTGTAAATAATATTTCTGTGATCTATGATGTTTACGTTATTGCGCCATGTCAGGCAAAGTAGAAATAAAAAAGTCAATCGCTGTCTGCTTTAAATATGGGAATATACTTGGAAATAATATTCCTATGATCTAGGATGTTTACGTTATTGCGTTACCTTAGCACAACTAAAAAAGGCAACTGCTGTCTGCTGTCAACCTGGATATAGGTTTTGAAATAATAGTAGACTATCTAAAAATAAAACCATTATATATTGTAGAAAATATTTACGAAAATGAAGGAATCCACAATATTAACAAAATAAGAAAACGTGTAAGTATTAAAAATATTTAATTTTTACATCATAAGTACATTATAATTAAACGTTGCGAACATAATTTACAAAATACGTAGAGCTTACGCTTTTAAACTCTAACGTGTATACGCATATCGATATCTATTTCTGAAGAAGGGTGATTCTGGTCTTATAGAGCCCAATCTATGGCCTTCCAATCCATTGTCCCGGCGGATTTGTTGATGTCTTAAGAGAGAACTAACATGTGGGTAGTCAGTATAGAAAAGTTCATGAGAGTACAAAAGTTTTGCGAGTGCTGCTGCTGCAACGCCCGTTACAAGAAAAGGGTCGGGATAATCTGAAATCAAAATGAGCGATTGGTTTGAACGAAGCCGGTAGTTTAAATATACAAACAATTATAGGAACTTCTTTTCAACAAAATATTTGATGTTTTTTGGATCGGTTAGTTGACACCTTCAATAGGAACACAAGTACACTACAGCGTGACCAATATAGCTGAAACATTGGCCGCGGATTGCGCACAAGCAAGGTGGCTTAAGTGGGGACGGACATCATTCTAAACTTGGAACTGCGCGCTTGCAAATCAATACAGTTTGAAAAATAGTAGTAGTATCCTGAGAGTTTAAAAAATGCAATTTAACTACAGCCAACGTACTGAAAGAAAGTTTCTATCGCCGAGTGTACTAACCCTGTGACGTCGATCTCTTATCTCACTTTGGCATGTTTTGTCTCGCTTTTTTATTTACGCTTTTTGCGGCATCAGCTGAGTTGGGCGATCTGTATTTAAAATTAAATATTTTAAGTAACTTTGATTCAAGTAAACAATATTTAAAGGTTTACCACAGCCAAGACGGGAACACAGAGAAAACTACCGAATGGAAACATAAAAAAAAGAAGCATATAACTTCAGAAATAGTAAGATGAAACTTCACACAAGATTTCCGGAATCAAACGCACTGGAAGGACAACTGAGAAAAATAACAAAAACTGTTAACAAAAAATTAAGGAATAAAGAAACTGATGGAAACGATAACGACTCAGGCATAGAAAACGGATTAAACGGGATGAAAGATATACTACTAGCCACTTGGAATGTAACTTCACTAACAGGAAAAGAACTAGAATTAATTCAAGAACTCAAAAATAGGAAAATAGCTCTAGGAATAGGAACCAGCGAAACAAAAAAAAAACAAGCAAGGGACACATACAAATAATTAAAGAATACACCCTCTACTATTTAGGGGTAGCATTTGGACAGAGGACAAAGGAGGATGTGGGTATAATAATAAACAAAGAACTGGAAAGAAGGATAATCAAATACGATCCAATATCATCTAGAACTATAACAATTCACATAGAATTAAAAAGCGTAGTGGTAGTAATACAAATGTATGGACCAACAGAGGGAACAGAAGAAGAAAAAATAATAGAATTTTATACTGAACAAAAAGAGTAGTAGACAAAATAAGAGAGCAACAAGAGAAAATCATTGTAATCGGCGACTGGAATGCACGAGTGGGAAGAGATGTAAATAGAGGACTAGGAAGCATAGGAGGATATGGAGAAGAAGCACTAAATAGGAATGGAAGAAAAATGTTAGAATTTTGCCAAATAAACGAATTATCCATAGGAAACACTTTCTGTGAGCAAGAAATTGACGACAAATGCACCTTTACAGCAGAAGAAAGAGGCTCAAAAAGCTTAATCGACTATATAGTTTTGAGTGTTTACAAAAAGTCTTCAACATGATATCAAAAATATAAGGACTGAAAAAGAACCAGAAATATCGACACAGCACAGACATAATTATAAAAACAGAGGAAAGAAAGAAATACTACAAAATAAACATAAATAAATTCAAAAAGCAAAACATTCAAGAAAAGTACAGGAGAGAAACTGATGAAAAGCTGAAAACAATAGAAAGGACTAAAGTTGTATGGTCACTAGAGGACAAAAAAATCTGCGGTATGAAAAGCAATAACTTTCTAATTACAAAAGAACCAGATGGTGGAACGAGGAAGTTAAGAAAGAGATAAAAAAGAAGAAACAAGCATGGAAAAGGTAATCCACAACTAGAAATGAGTAAGATAAAGTGGAATACAATAAAACAAGGAAACAAGTCAAGAAAACAATAAAAATGCAAAAAGGAAAAGCTGAGAGGATTTTGGGAACGAAATACTTCCCGTATGTACGCGGACGACATGGTCCTCTTAGCGGAGTCCAAAAGGAAGAGGCAAAAACTAAAGGATATATGGATGGAAGAAATTGAAATGCTGAAATTGGAAGTAAACACACAGAAAAGCAAAATAATGGTAACAAATGAGAGAGAATGGACAACACTCAAATAAAATGCAAGGACATAAATCTGGAGAAAGTAACGACATTTGAATACCTAGGAAGCATTATAACAAACGAAAAAAAATATAGATGTAGAACTAGCGAATAGGGCGAATAAATCGAACAAATTGTATTACGCACTAAGAACATTACTACGGAAAGCGGAAATTAACAATGAAACCAAATTAAGGATTTACAACACCATAATCTTACCAGCACTAATCTACGTCTGTGAAAACTGGACGATACAAAAGAAACACATATAAACTAGTGAAGAAAGTGTGGGGAGCAAAAAATCACAGGAAAAGAAAAAGGGGAAGACCAAGGAAAACACGGATACAGCAAATACACGTGGGGAAAGAAAAGGGCAAAACAATCGAAGAGCTGAAGGCGATGACAGCTAACAGAGCGAAATGGAAGAAATGGGTGAATGAAGAGATCAGATGAACCTTCCTCATTCCGACACCCGAAAGTGTACAAGGACGGGGCGAAAGAAAGAAGACCTCAGCCAAAATTCCTTTAAATAATTTATATTAAGTAGTGTACTTGTGTTTTTATTGAACTTGGCAACTTTAGTCGCCATAAGTGTCACAGTCCCGTGATAGAAGCTTTATTGTTAACAATGTAAATAGCATATTTTCAGGTTTCCTTTTACCCAACTTACTTAGACAGTTATAACGTTAAGTAGTGTACTTGTGTTCTTACTGAAGCTGACAACTAGTCGTCGAAAAACTTGCTTATGTTTTCTAAATCTTTTGCAAATAAAGTGCAGAAGAGCAGTAGAAATCTTGCATGTAAACCGAATAATTTATGCATCTTACCTAAACCATTACTAAAATCGGGAGTAAGATGTCCACCACGGCCAATTTCAACAGAGACGCCATTGATAGGAGAGGTGACTACATAGGTACCATCATGCCAAAAGTCGTTATTGCCACCATAATCTATATGCCCAATTCTTCTTAATGGTCTGTTAACAAAGCCTTTATGTTTATGCAATAATGGTGGCCTGTTGTGCACTGTAATACTGGTGTATGAGCTAGCTGTTTGTTCGTCTGTTATAATCGATTTCGGTATAAAAGATACGGGATGGTAACTGGATCCAATTACTGCAGTAAAAATGGCGAGAAGAAGCAGGATATGTAAACGAACCTGAAACAAAATTAACTTAATTACTACTTAGATTTTTTTATTTTAATAACTATAAATAACTAAATTAAATTTATATATTGAATTGTTGTTTGCTAATTGGTAGCATATTTTATTTGCTATTATGGACCAGTTTAATATAAATTTACTAGGTTTTATTTCTTTCCTTTAAATCTTTTTGAAGTTTGAAGTAATCCATAGATGTTAACAGTAACTACTGTTATGTTCATTTGATTGTGCCGCTCCGTCCGAATTGGTCATGCTCTAATTGCCGCTTCATAGGAATTAAAAACGTTATTTTAAGTGCCGTTTGTATGTTAACAGTTTTGGTTGTTTTGTTGTTTTTAAAGATTGAGTTATGGCGAGGCCAATTTCGATAGTTTCCCTTTGTAGGCTAGATTTGCCGTTTAAAAACAATTCTCGGAAATGTTTATCATCGGAAGACGCACGTGTCAATTTCGTTCTAGAAGTGTTTCGTAATGTGGTGCAATTTTTTTGGGAATCCAGGTTCCTGTTGCATTGAGTTCTGCAGTCAGTCAGTTATACATCTCCGATGACTCCGGTCGCTCATTCTATCTACGAGGGCCGTTACGAAATTTAGAAGTCAATTTTACATCTCCGATGACTCCGATCGCCCATACGGGGGTCGTAACGAAAGTAGAAGTTAGACCGTTGGGACAGACGGACGTAATTTCGAATATCGGTTCTTTTTTTATCGCGGCGCATCTGCTACTTCGAGTCTTACCGTATCGCATTTTGTTTCAGGCAAATAAAATCGACTAAGTCGGATATAAATAAGTAAGAGCAGAGTGTTCGCCTTGGTACTCGGACAATTAAGGATAATTGCGCCTTTCGGTTCATATCAGATCAGCGATTTAAAAAGAAAAACCGTGCAAGTGTGGTGGTGAAAGCTGTTGTTTTATTTCCATCGTCCGAAGAGTCCCCTCTCTCTCTCAACGCTAAGTGACCCTGTTGGAAGCAACCTATTCCCCAGGGCCGTAACATCTACATTTCGTTTCAACGCTGCCCCGAAGAACGTTGTCTTCCTTCTTTTTTCCTGCATCTGGAAATCGCCCCTAAATTGTGCCTATCTCGCTCTAACCCATTCATCGGAAGCTAAGGTAAAGAACCAGTTTTATTGTGTGTTGTTAAAAGAAACCTTTTTCGCGCTAACTTGCAAAATTCAACCTTTTTTTTTGAAACGAGAAGTGATCTTCAGTCGCCGATTGTCGTTGTTTGCACTACTAATTGTAAAGAGTAATTTCTTGTATATTGTGTTATGCTTGTAAACTTGACGCCTCTAGCCACGTAGTTCTTTGAAGAAGGTAAATATCGTGCGCCAGCAGCGGCGGGTTTGTTAATTGTAGGTTCAAATCAACAGTTTGTATTATTAAACTACGAGATCATCATTTGCTGTCCTTTTTTGTATTGTGTCAGTTCTAACAGTTTGATTATATGTGTTTTAAAATCCACTGCCTCTTTTATTATTGTGTATTCTGTATTTGTGTGTGTACGAATTTTGCAAGCTTTATAAACGGAAGGTAGGCACAATAAAGGTGAGTCCGATTCCCGTAAGCTGCTGGCCTCTCGGCCTTCCACGAGGACCTACAATCAGCTGTATTTGTAAGGTGGCGCCTACTAATTTTGACTCACTCTGTACACAACCAGGAAGATTTCCTCCCGTAAGCGATTTCCGTGAACTCCCCCTACTCCTCTGAGCTAAGCTGTAGGCTTTTTTCCACCTATCCGTTACGGGTCGACGGAAAAGCTCGTTTGGCCCGTAACACTACTTCCACTAAAACGTATTACCTCATGGATTGGCGAGAAAGAGAGATTATGTAGACGTTCAGCTCCGGCTATCTCAATCCCAACGTTATGTACACACATGCAAGGTGCTCACAAGGGAAGGCTTAAAGTTCAGTCCCCTAAAAACCACCATACTGCCATTTACGAGAAGGAGAAATCTAAAGTGTCTGGGCCCTCTCACCTAGGCGGTCAACTAATCAATTTGCGGGAGAGATAAACTGCTTTGGGGTAATCCTAGACTCCAAGCTTATCGGGAACTAGCATATAGAAAAAGTTATCAGGAAAACGGAAATTGCCCACACGGTAGTTGGAGTTAGGGTATAGTATACTGGCTTTACACCAGAGTGGTCAGACCAGCGATGACATATGCAAGCCTTATTCAATGTACGTGTACGGACATTAGAACAGATTATACAATTCCTCTTCGAGGTAACAATCCAGGATCGAACTGAGTGGGCAGCACCCGGACAGGACTTCTCTCCTCGATGCCTAATCTGGTTCACGAAAGGGTCAAAAATCGAGACAGGTGCCGCAGTACGAATATATGGTATAAAGCCAAGGCAAAGTCTCCACTTTCCATGTGGCAGGTACGCCTCCGTTTTCCAAACGGATATGTATGTCCGAGAAAACAATAGAAGGGCCTACTCAAGCAGGCCTATCTATATTCTATCGGTCATCCAGGTGGCCCAAATAGCACTCTCAATTTTCAAGGCCTCATCCAGGATGGTTTGGGTTGACCTGGTAGGGCAGAACACTGTAAGACTTGTCTGGGTTTCTGATCACTGCGGCTTCGAAGGCAACGAAAAATCAGTACCTTTATCAGCGAATGGACTTGCAAACAACATAAAACTCATTGGACCAACGAACTAGGCGCAGATCAAACAGCTGTTAGTTTCTGCCCAACACACTAGCACGTACGTCGTGTTTCTGCCAGTCGCCATGATTATTAAATTTTGCCCTAAATTAGAGGAAACTCAAACAAAAACTTATGAAATGGTAAAAACTGTGTACAGTAATATAATCTTAAGTCATACTAGTGAATGAATAAAACGTTTTGAAGATTAACACGAAGATATTCAAGTTGATGCTAGAACCGATCTCTCTAAATGCAGATTCGGTCGCAAGGGTTCGTGAAATTGTGACGGAAGATTGTCGAATGACCCTCCCAATGATGACAGATGAGTTAAACATTAATAAAAGGACTATTCTATAAATTTTATATGTTGATTTGGAAAGAGGAAAAGCTGTGCAAAGTTCGTCTCGCACAGTGTTATAGATGGGCTTCGTTCAGACCTGCAATACAATGCAAGTTTTCTTAACTATATTGTCACTGGTGATGAGTCATAGGTGCTTCAGTACTATCTTAAGATAAAACTCCAGCGTACTCAGTGAACTGGAAAATCCTCATCAACCCAAAAAAATTAGTTTGAAAAAATTCAAAAACAGACCTATGATGATAAAGAGATTATTGTAGCGTATTTTTCAATCGCGATGGCTATTTGCAGAAAAGGGTAATTCATTCTTGTTGCATGACAATGCTCCTGCCCATTCTGTACTGAGCATACCACTCTATTCATCTAACTTGGCAAAGACAGAATTTCTCTTTTTGGTGGTTGAAACTGTTCTCAAAGGGATACGGTTTCAGGACGTAGAAATCTTAAGAAAAATGTAACCGCTGAATTGAAAACAGCTTCTTCGGACGGCGTTGGCAATAATTGTATTCAAGAATTCTTAGACCATCGCAATAAATGTATGTAAATGAATATTACCGTCAAACGTATGTCAAATATTTTTCGTAATACTTTTCGTAATTGTGTTTCTTTTTATTGTGCCAGTCCGGGAATTAAATTGCCAAACATCGTTTCACTTATGGTTAAAGAGTGGAAAATATGCATTTGCATATTATTTAACTTGTATGTAAAGTTACGATGTTTTATATATATCCCAGTTATACATACATTTCCGCATTTTAAGATTGTACTGCGATATTTGCATATTAAAATGAGTTTTCGCCAATATTTGGTCATATATATAAATGTTTCTAATTTTGTTCATTTTTCTACGAAACCTGAGATGAACTTGCAATACCTGGATTTTATGGCGGTAGTATTTATACATTATTTCAAGTACTTAGTGCAAAAGAGAAGGGAGAATCTATTCGAAGTGTTGAATCGTAATGTAGTAACTTAGGACCTCGAAATAGAGAATGCTATCCTAGAACTAGCAGAATTTAGTTTATGATATTCTTAAATTCAGGACATTAATGTATATTTGTTTATATCTGCGATGTTTATAAATGCAAATTTGTTAAATCCTCCACCAAAATATTTGTCAAACTATTTGGCCAATAATAATGAACATGAATGTGAAGTTGTGAAATTTAACAGCAACAAAAAATTGAGAAATATTTTAAAGTTTGAAAATAATTGAACTTCAGTAAAAAATAAACTTTTATTATATTAGTTTGTACTGATTTTTGAAAATGCCTAGCTTATCAATTTATTATTAATAGTAATACTGTATGCTGAAGGACAGGGATGGTTCAGTGGTAGAGAGCCAAGCTTTGGATGTAATAGTCCAAACGTTTCCCGGTTCGAATCTCCCAGGGTCGGAAATTTTTCTAATTCCCTGGGTGTTCGGTACTGGGTCCCGATCCCCATTTGCCATTGTGGATCAAATTAATGGCACTCCTCAACAACAAGGCCATAAACAAAAAACATTCACACACAACAGCAGGCTAAGCATGGTTACGCACCAACATGGTACCCCACAGAGTCGGGCCCTGTTGCGCATTGCACAAACTAACTTAGCCTTGTCTCATACCAAAAGCGATGGGCCTCTAAGGCCTGTGAAAGCTTCATAATAATAAAATAATACTGTATGCTATATTCTGAGGATTAATATTTGTTATTAATATACTACTTCGGTAATTGACTGAAACGTCACTACACTACGAAACATGAGACAATGTACAATACATTTCAAGGAAATTTGCGAAAGAAAAAACTGGAGAAATTAACTCTTTGGAAACAAAAATGTAAGCGCGGTTCGAGCAAGCTTTCGAGCTAGCCAAATTATAGCAGGAGGAAAGAAAACCCTTTATTGATGGTAATTTTGCAAAACGTATTTATTTGGCCATTGCTGAAGAAATATGAAGACATAAGAGCTGATGTGAAGAAGGAACTCGAAGCAAAGGTTCTCGAATTTACACATTTTTCAATTGCACTCGATGAGACTGAAGATGTAAGTCACACAGCTCAATCACTAATTTATATCGGCGGAGTAAATAGAAAATTTGAAGTAACGGAAGAAATAGTAGGATTAGCAAGTTTGAAAGATAGAACAACAGGCGAAAATATAGTCTTATGTGCATCAGAAACTATCAACCACCTAAAATTAAACTGGAATTTGTTATCAGCCGTTACGAAGGATACCGCTAAAAATATGATTATAAAATTGGATTCATGGGCCA
Source organism: Limonius californicus (assembly GCA_014611495.1). NCBI lineage: Eukaryota > Metazoa > Arthropoda > Insecta > Coleoptera > Elateridae > Limonius > Limonius californicus. The sequence goes on from JABXWE010007952.1 coordinate 10,242, forward strand.
CCTCCATCAATATCTTGAGAAGGAAGGTATTAACAACCCATGCATTTTCATCGCATAATTCACCAGCAGGTTTTGTGTGGAAAGTTTTTGGGCGCAGATTCAGTAATGTCCGTTATAATATCAACAGTAAATTTCATTGGCTGAACTGATCTGAATCATTGTCAATTCAAAAGTTTTCTTGAAATGATTGAAGCGGCGGCGTATGGAGATATGTTGTACCATACTGCGGTGGTTGAGATGTGGAAATATGTTAAAGCGATTTTTTGAACAACGGACGGGAATTGATGCATTTATGAATGATAAATTAAGATCTGTCCCAGAAATATCCAATCCCAAGTGGTTGTGGCGTCGCGCATTCTTAACTGATATATATGAACATCTCAATGTTTTAAATAGGAAACTACAGCGACGTGGTAAACTTGTTAATCGTCTCTATTATGACATCATACCATTTGAAACAAAACTATAATTATTAAAAAATCAAATCATTCAATATAAATTTTCCCATTTTATGTTGTGAGAATTTATTTAAAACTTTATCAAAAAACATATGGTGTTAAGGCCTGTAGTAGGGCTTAGCACCAAATAAACTCGTAATAAGAGATGAGAGTTGAGAGCAAGATTTATTCGTGTTATACAAGAACGTAAAAATATGGTAACTAAGTAAACAAAATAACAACCACATCACCAACCCAACCCAAGACAACTTGATAAATATAGCACGCTTGCACTACATTTACCCCCTACCTCTCGAAGATTGCATTAAAAATATTGAAGTACTTCAGACGGCTTTTGCGGATCTGTTTATTGATTTTAAAGGGAAATCAAAAATATTTGAGTTATTTCAAAATCCAATTGACATCCTGATCAACGACGTTGAAGAAGACTTAACTTGGAATTAATCGATCTTCAGCGAATAACGGGTTAAAGACGATATATGTATAAAAATGGACATTTAATTTTGTTTTACGATAAATTAGAGGAATTCGATTCCAAACTAAAAGAAAATGCTATAGAAACAATATCAATTTTTGGTAGCACATATTTATGTAAACAAACCTTTTCTAAACTAAAATATATAAAATCAAAAAATCAATCGCGTTTAACTGACTTGCACCTAGAAAATTATTTACAAATTGGTACCTCAAATTTAAAACCAAATTTAAAAGGAATTAGTTTATCCAAACAAGCGCACACTTTGCGCTAATCATTATTTTGTTTAAATAAACATGATAGTATTTAAATATATGTAGGTAATTTAATGTAGATGTATTAAATTCAATAAATAAATAAATGTAAAAATGAGAATATCTTTATTATTACTTTCCCCTTTTTTATTAGATATACACTACATATAATATGGATACACATACATTTTAATAGATATTTTCTATTATAAATTCCAGTATAAACTATATTTGTTTAAGCATATAATTTAAATTAATGTTCTAATAGGATTACAATAAGAATATTTTTCGTCCGGCCCCCCATGGTTTTAAAAAATTCAAAAAGATTCTCAAAAAGTTTGGTGACCCCTGCATTAGAGTAATTATATGGTAGTAATTAATTACTATTTTAAGTTAATGTAACTGATATTTTATTAATAATAATAGACTTAATTTCAATAGGATCTATATACTTTCTGTACTTTATCTGTATTTGGACATTTTACATTACATTTTCAAAAGCATTTAATATTGTAAACACATCTCGGGCAATAACACACTGGATCTTAATTTCGAACTTGGCTCTGGTCTATTCCAAATCTTCCAATACCAGGTAATCTATAAGTATAATTACCTCATTCATTAAATGTATATTTGTCAAAGTGTATTTTGTGAATTTGAAAGGTCTCGAGTATATCCAGTTTACCGTTTATCATCATAGAAGTGTAAAAATGTTATTATGTTATTTAATGTCAATGCATGATTGTGTCTTAATAAGTGTTAAGCGTAGTTAGACTTTTCTGGGTGTTTGTATTTGTATGAGTTCTTAGTATCTGGCATCATAATTTCTAATTGTTTCACCTATGTATACAGACATACAGTGTGAACAGATTAATTTGTAAATACCTGATTTTAACAAATCGTTTGTTCTATTTTTTGCGTTGAATAAGGTGTTGAAAGTGTTTTTTGTTGTTTTATAAATTAACTTTAAATATACTTGTTTTGATTATAATTTTAGCAATTTTCTCCGATATATCACCGAAATATGGAATTGAAATATATTTAACATTTTCAGAGTGGTCTTTCGAATATATTCTTTGAATTGTTAATTTATAATCTTCCTTTTTGACTAGTGTGTCTATCAGTTTTGTGTTATATCCATTACTATGTACAATTTGTGTAATAACCGAAATCTCTTTGGTGTAATCACTGTTACTTAGGGGAACTGATACAGCTCTATGTATCAATGACCTATAGGCTGCTAATTTATGTGTTTTGTAGGGACATGAATCCTGTGCTATTGTGAATTTCAACGAAGTAAGGCAAGAAACAATTAACAAATGTAATTGAATTTAATTGTACTCTTGCTAGGAGAAAAGTAATTGTGAATGTATTTAATTATTATTACATTCAGAGTAATTCTTGTTAATTACTTTTTGGTCAATAGTAACTGTAATTGTACTTGTTTACATTTAAACTTTAAATAACTGTAGACTGGAAAGTAGTTCAATGTTTCATCTGTACTTAAACGCAAAAATGTGCATTTGGAGACAAAATTAGGACTATATTTTTTTCTGAATGTGCAACAGTGTATCAGTTCAGTTAACTTATGTGTGTATACATTGTGTATAGATATGTAGAGAAGTAAATTTAATTTTGAATTAGTTTTCAATAAAAGAACTATTTTTACATACATGCAATGGCCATAGGTTTTTGTAATTGGTAGAAGCTTACGCTCGTAGTTATAGAAAAAATACGGTTTTATATGCTTTGCAAGTAGAAGTAATACAAGCATATACATTACATGTAGTTGTCCTTGATGAAACTTTGTGACATTAATTACACACGTGTGCATTTTCTATAAGTAGGTACCACCGTAAAAGTTTAAATGTTTTTATGCAGAGATCATATTTATAACATTTCCTAAGAAATCATTACAAGAAATTTTGTTTTTATTTGATCTATTCTCCAAATCCTTTACACAACTTTCGTTTAAATAACTACTAAATAATTATGATTTAACTACTTCTACTAATTAATTTTTGGTTATTTATAATACGTAATTGTAATTTACGACTATTGTTAATGGGGTAATTACAAATGAAATTAACTACACTTGTTTTAGCAGTAATTGTAATAGTGATTTATTATATTTTTATTGTTACTATAATCGTAAGGCCAGCTCATTATGATTCAAAGATTTTCTGAAATCAGCTATTCATTAAAAAAAAACAATTTTGTACGTCAATTTCAATAAAAAAGAACGCTTATTTAATAATGGAAATGCATTCCAGGTTTATTAGTACGTAGTAAATAATAATTTATTGGAAATGATCAGTTTAACATTGGGTAGAAAATTATTAGGCCCATCAGTTTTTTAGGAGCAGTAGCAGTGGCAGGAATTTCTGGAGACGTAGTATAACAGGCCAGTTCTAGCTGTTCAGAAACCGCTAAAATGTTTAACAGCTATAACATAAGCGCGGAGTTCTAGCTATTATACAGTAAGTAATAATTAGTGACAGCACAGGAAAGTGCAAGAATAAATACGAATCGTGACGAATGAAATTATTTAAAATAAAGTTCATCGTACTATGTTAACTATTAATTAAGTTCCGACTTATTTTATATTTATATGTGTTTTATACTTTATTTTGCAGTAATATGCTTTAATTTGCTTAATATTTTATTACATCAGTGTAAAACTACCCTCTTAATTAAAACTTTTTTGCTTTCCTATTTATTGCATACTGCTAAAATATTTTACAAAAGACTTCTAGCATTATGGAAAAAATATCGGAAAAAATGTTCTTCTAAATTTTAAGTACGCATCAATTACAAGAGTGGATGTCAACGAAACTTTACGAAACAATTACTAAATTTCTGTATTTATTTACGTATTTACAGTTATGTCGATCGTTCTCTCCTTCTTTAAGTGCTGTCTCCTCTAAGAAGGTTGGCAATCATCGTGGCGAGTCAGATTTTTGATGGTCTAGCTCTAAATAATCCATGGAGCTACAATTAAACCATGCTCTTCAGTTCCTTGGCTTCTTCTTCCATTACATAGTCGAAATTGTATTTTTCCCCGCATAACATGGCTCAGATATTGCAACGTTCTCATCTTAATTGCGTTGATTACTAATTTTTCCTTTCCCATTCTTCCGATCACCCGTCGTGATGTCTGCCCACTTGCTCGCCACTGTTTGCGGGCCACTGTTTGCTCGCCATTGTTTGCTCGCCACTGTTTGCTCGCCACCAATTGTTCGCCTGTCGCTTGCTCGCGGATCTCTGTATTTGACAAATATTTGCTCGCCGGACAGATGTTCGACAAGCAACGTATTCAAAAAATAAAATATTATCTGTAGTTATAATAACCAAGATATTGGTTCAACGTTTATAAAAAATAAACATCCATTATTTGCGCACTACTTATTGTTATTTACAATTAAGTATCTGAAAATCGTATCGTTTGTAATTTTTAAGTTAGAAAGTTTAGCAAATCATTTCATTTGTGTTAGCGCTTCAGTAACAAAATTACGAATTACTTAAAACAACATAATATATCTATGGTTTTCAGTTCTAAAACTTTATCACTAACTAATTGACTTTACATACATTATTAATAAACCCCCGGGTTATAAAGTTGGTTCAGCCATTTTTAGGATATGCACGACCACACACAGACGTAGATACACATTTCATAAAAAAAATGTTTTGTACTTTTTACGTATAAACGATTATTTCCTTGAAATATCAGAACCCATTTAAAAATATATATATATATATATATATATATAAAAATAGAAGTAAAGATTTTTTTATTATGAATTAGAAAATGTGCTAAATTATTTTAGAAACAAAAAGTGCGTAACAAAATATAAACTAGTTGTTCTGCGTTGGTGCACTTCTACTTAATACTGCGAGCAAGTTGGCCTTCGAGCAAACGGATGGCGAGCAACTGTTTTGGTGAGTATTTTTGCCAACGAGCAAACGGCAATCGAGCAATTGGTGGCGAGCAAACGGCGGTACGTCTAGTCTACCAGTCATTCTTTTCTTCAACGTTCGCGCTTTCATACCGTAACAGCATCTCAACATTCTGGTCTTAAGGTTAAAACTAAGGTACGTGCTGCAAAATATTGTTCTCATGATATTAAACACTTTCCTTGCTTGTCCAATACTTGACCTGATCCCCTCCGTGTAGTCGTTGTTCTCGTTGACTATTCTTCCGAGATATTTGTACTTTTTTACCTTTTCTAACGCTTCTCTGCGAATCCTCAAATTTGCTTGACGTTGTTGTATTTGTGTTACTTTCATGAATAAAGAGCAGATTATATGCAAAGCGCGTATATTTTAATTTTTGCATATATTTGACTATAGTCAATTATGTGGCCGAATTACACCGATAAGAGTTAAATTAACCCTAATTAGAGACTGCATATATTGCATATATTGCACATTTGGGCATTCGCTGCGTATTTTTGCAAAAGTTGCATAAACTTGCATATTTTGGCCTTTTGCATTACTCGTTTGTAAATTTTCGTCAAGTGGTCAAAACAAGATTATGTAATTCCGAGTAGTGCACACGGATCACCGACAATTCGCAGCGGGGCAGCTAATGACCTCTGCCTGGAATTCCCGACAGTTTGAAGTTTGAAGTACCGGCCTAATCCATTTTATTACTTGATTCTTGTTTATCAATGGAGAGTGGATATTGAGTGGGATACATACCTACATTATGTTTGTAGTTTGCAAAGTATTTTCTCTCATTGAGTAGCCCTATAATAGAATCTTCTCTCGTAATTACAACGTATCCGATACTCCGATAGTGTTGATCTCTTGCATTATATTATAAGTACATATTATATCTGTACAATGAGTAAATCGAACAAGACTGCTTCATGGATTAAACCATCTACAGAACTAGTAATGGATGGTGGCAAAATATTTTGTCGAGCTTGCAGCAAATTAGTAAGTTAAATAACTTTTTTTTATATATATTAAAATTATTTTTCATATTATTATGTTCAAACTCCATTCGCAAATTAGAAACTCAAGGGATGTCTCTGCAGAGTCAATTGAAATAATAAAGGAATTTGATGGATTGTGTAAGAAAGTTAAGGGTGAAATAGGTGATCTCATATATCAAAAATTTAATAGTGTCATGCGAAAAAATGAGGGATTTCTGAATTTGCAACAAATTAACCAAGTTCTTAGAGCCGAAATAGTAAGAGATAACTTCAGTTTCAATTTGGAATTCAGTGTTAAGTTAAAAAACGCACCCATTACTTTTGTCGACGTATAAAGAAGCTTTTCTATTTATAAACACGCGTATCTATTATATAATAGTGAGGCTCTACACGCCATATAAAAGTTTGGCTTAAATTAATCAAGTAGAAGAAACAAAATTAAAATGTAAAAATTAATTAATTCAGTAAATGTTAAAAATTTCCTCCATTAATTTCCACACATTATCAAATTGGTTTTAAAAACGATCTTAGGACTCGAGCAAGTGTGTCAGGTGTAATTGATGTACACGCCTCGATTATTCGTTTTGTAAATCAGGCCCATTTACTACCGTAGTTCGGTTGTTCAACTAAAACTCATCTTTGATCAATCTAGCATTGAAAACAAATGTAAAAATTTAAATGACGTTTGTTAATGTTAGTAGTGTTTGTAAGCACCACATTAATAAGTTTCTGGCGTTTGAATTTGATTCTGACTTTTAAAAATGCGATTTTTAAGTAGCGTTTGTTGTTGAAAAGCCGTCCAAGTTTGATCACCCTGCGGTCATACAATTTTTATGTGCTGAGGGTGTGCAGCCATTGCTGATTTATACGCTAATGCAAGCAGTGTATGGAAATGCATGTATTGCGTACCAACTGTGAAGGAATGGTGCCGAAAATTTAAGAATGGAAAAGAGGGAACTATGGATGAGCCGCGACCAGGTGAACGGTATACTGCATTAACAAAAAACAATATGGCATGTGTGGAAGGCCTTATTAGAGAAAATCATCAAATTTCAATTAGATAAATTTCAAAAATTGTTGGTGCGAGTGTAGGTTCTGTCCATAATATTGTTCGTAATCTGGGTTACAGCAAAGTTTGTTCGCAATGGATTCCTCGTCTCTTGTCTAATGAACAAAAATGCTTGCTAATGAGCTTATCTCTGCAACACCTCACAGACTTAGGCAAAATGGTGATAACTTTCTTCTGTCAACAGTTGCTGGTGACGATACTTGGTGTCGTTACTACAAGTCATCCAGTAACTCATCGTCAATGCAGTGGAAACATTCAAGTTCACCACCACCGGAGAAGTTTAAAACACAACCTTCTGCAGGCAAGGCGATGTTAACACTTTTTATCGACCATGAAGGGCCCTTGTTGATAGAGTTTAAGGAACCTGGAGTAAATGTCAATACAAATCTCTACAACTACTTTGAACAAGTTTCATCAAGCAATAAGACGGAAACGTCCAGAAAAACTAACGCGTGGGGCCACGTTGCTGCACGATAATGCTAGGCCTCACGCTGCTAATGTGGTATAACAAAATCTTCAACGTAAGAAATGGAGGGTTTTAGAACATCCACCCTATAGCCCGGATCTATCGTCTTGCGATTTCCATATTTTTGGACTGCTGAAAAAGGCGTGAAAAGGTCGGCATTTTGAGTCTAACGCAGAAGTACAGATAGCTGTGGAAGACTTCTTCAATCAGCAGCCATAAGAATTCTATGAGCAGGGTATACGTCGGTTAGTAAAACTATGGGATAGGTGCCTTAACTGTGACGGTAATTATTTGTAATTAAATAGTTGAATACATTTTTTATAATGCAAAGATGGATTTCAATCGTATCGTCGTATTTTATTATACCCCCAGAGAACAAAATCTGGTGAAGTGATATTGCAATTTCTTGGTGGCCATGGATGCATAGCTGTTCTACTAAATTAATTTCCTCCAAACACATTGTCTAAGTATCGCTTCAATCCAACTGTAGTAAGGTAGGCAGCCATCATGTTAGTACCAAAACTTTTGTCGTATTTTGACTCCTACATCTACCAACAACTCTGGTGAAATGGTTTAGATGGAAAAGTGTCGTCCAATAATATGGGTTATGTATTAAACGAAACTAAACATTTAAAGGAATAAATTTAAATAGGTGGAATATATTTTCGTTGAGTTGCGTCTATCATTCTTAAGGGGTGACAACTTAACTGGTCCACCCTTCAGTAAACTTTTACAATGAAAAACCCATTTCAGTATTTTTTATCGTATTGTATGTAGTAAAGGTTTTGCATTCTTTAGTAGGCGCGAAGTACGATAGTAATATTGCAGTTTCGGAAGTTTTAACAAATATATACAATTTTCAACGCTCCTATAAACTTTTTTCCGAGGAATTCAATCTATTTCATGATTATTGGTATTTGACAATAAATTCCATAAGAACTAAATAGAATTTGTATGGAAAAGGTTAGACGACGTGCTCCGCCTGTTTTTTTGATAATGGTGTAAAATGCTATGCGAAACACGTAGGGAAATAAGTCACTGGAACTACTTTCTCTGAAAACGTATCAAATGTTTCATACCAGAACCAGAATAAATGTCAGATCTTGTTACTGTCAGATTTACACACAATAAAATATAACATTGCATACATTGTTTTAAATGTTTAATCAAATTGATATGCGTGAAACTTCAAGCATATGTCTTCGAACAAGGTATAGACGCAAAAGAAATAACTGCAGATAATGATTGAACAGTACTTGTACATAATTAATAAGAAATGTTTATAATCCTTGAGGGCAATATAATGTGATTGCGTTCGCTTTCTTATATATTCAAATTAAGGTCAAACTAGGTAATAAACTATAAAAGATGAACAACTTTAATTTAATTTTTAATGCTACTGAATACTAGAATTACTAATAGATTTCTACGATTTGATAATTCACAGAAGTGCAACAAACCTTCAGAATCTACCAAAGCTTTGATAATGAAAAATACATTTATCATATATATATTTATTGTGTGTTTCTCTTTTCATATAACTAGTATAGACTTTGTAAAGCAAGATAGACCCAGTTCATGTATAAAATAGTTTTAAAGATTACCATCACTGATTATGGAAAAAATGGAAGTGGATAAGTTTAGTAATGAAATTATCAAGTGAGATTAAGCTTCACTAGTGTTATTAGCAAAAACTTTCCACTAGTGTTACCGTTAATGTTTCTATATATGTCATTTCAAAATTTGATAGATATTGTTACATCACGTCCAGGTTCTCCACTGAAATGCAAAATAGCGGAATGACCAAATAGTCGACATTGTTTTAGGGCGGCGTAATACTTCCAAATCCGCCAATTATTATGAAAACCGTCAAAAATAATTTAGGTTAAATTAATTAGCAGTAAACGACTGACAATGGCGTTGAGCAAGTCATTTCCTACTAGTAATTATTAATTATTGTTGATTTACGACAATTGCTTCTACCTTTACCCACTGGTATATATTCACAGCACACTTGCGCGGATCTTCATTGTTTTCTTATAGTGCATAATAATTTATGTTACTTTTAAAAACAGTTAATAATTAATAATTGAAGTTTTAAAATTTAAAAAAACAATTCAATGCATATTTTGTAAATCTACCATAAACGTACCTCAATAACTTTACTAATTTCAACAATAAACAATAAACAATAAACTAGATGACTTTCATATGAATAACTCAGATTATTTCTTCTTGCGCTGGTTATTTCCCTAGAAGTAAATAATAAACTATATTTAATGAGATTAGAAGTACGTAATATGTTGAGTGTGGCGAAACCACCATAAACATAAAATTCGTCAGTGACTTCTTGCACATTTGATCAGCTACTGCTTCTCAGCTGATTACTTTGCATTTAAAATTTAAATTAAAATTATAGGAATATAAAAAAGACAACAGACAATAAACAAACCAATGAAAATTATCTCTTACTTGTTATACTTTCTGTCTTTTTAAAAATTATCGAATATGTAATGAAACAACGTTTATTTGATTATTTTCTTCCCACAGTTTGTTATCTAATTCACAACACTGTTTTTATGTACAACATTCCTCACAAACCGCTTTATACAGCATTCTCAATTTATTCCTCAAAAGATTTAATAGGTGAATACTGGTAGCTTTACTAAATTGCTTTGGATATTGTTAATCCTGATATTTAAATGAAAATACACTGTAGCGTATAGTCTTATTTTACTAATAGAACATAAACTGTAACTACAAAAATAATCAAATCATCACAAAATCTTGAAACATCAGCTCGTGGCGTTCCGCAGGGTTGTATTTGGGACCATTACTATTTACAATACAAGTAAATTATTTTCCTTTAATATAGTTTATTGTTTTGAAAAAATTTTAAATATCTAACTGGTGATTTTAAATTGCAGAAACGTGCTATAAGAATTATTAAAGAGCTCAAGCCAAAAGGTTCGTGTAAAGAAGCTTTCTCTGCTTTTTAATTATGTCAACTATAAATCTTTCCATTTGGGAATACCTCTTACGTATTAAAAATAATTTAATGGAATTACAAATGACTTTTTAAATAAATAACCACAATACGCGAACATGCGATGACGGTGGATCGGATTTTCCCAATAATAATGTCTATTATAAGGCATTTCTCAATGCCTCTAAATTTTATGAACATGTCTCGTTTCAAATACGGGGGGTAACTACTTATCAATTCAGAATTAACTTAAGTCGTACATTATTACATGTACTGTAATTATTTAATGTATATCAAAGTATGGCTCAGTCGCTACAATTATGTATTACTCTAGGCTAGGACACAGAATATTTGCATTTCAGGCTGTAGATGTTACTATTATACACCTCTAGTTAAACAAATTTTACCACAAGTATAAGTAGTAAACAAGAATCTGTAGTTATTTAGAAGGGATAGGTAAAAGGTCGCGGTTTTCTTATCTATATTTGCCCTCCTCTCAGATTTAGCGTTGAAGAATTAATTATTTATATTTATGATTTTGTGGTTATTATTTGAACAATCACAATCTTCTAAAAGCGGTTGTAATTGGAAATACCCACTGCTGGCAGTGACGAAGTTTAAGAACTAAATAAATGGAAATGTCCAAGATACTTTTACAACGCAAGAGTACGCCGATATCCATTACATCTACGGTTTTTGTGATTGAAACTCAGCAGCAGCTGCTCGAGTTTATGGGTTGAGATTTTCAAATCGGAGACTACCCGACCGACGAGTTTTCCAGCGAGTGCACAACACCTACATGAAGACGGAACTTTCTCGAAACCGTCGACTAAACGTCCAATATAGCAAGTACTAGACAATGAGGACAGCGTACTGCGAGAAATTGATAATAATCCCAGCACTTCTGTTCGTCGTGTATCTGCACAAGCTAATGTACCACGAATGCGAGTTTGGAGAACATTAAAACGTCATGGTTTATATCCACTTCATATCCAGCTCGTTCAAGCCCTCTTACCTACAAATTTCGCTAGTAGTATGGAATTTTCTTGCTGGATTATTCAAAATCTAAACCTACGTAATAGAATGTTATTCACGGAACATTTACAAGGAATTAATTAATGAATAGAAAGAACTTGGGATTTGGAGAATCCACATGAAATCCTAGTGTCAAATTATCAACATAGGTTTTCAGTGAATATTTGGTGTGGAATTACTGATGTTGATGTTGATTGGTCCATTCGTTTTTGAGAATCATTTAACCACCAACAGATATTTAAATTTTCTAGAAGATCATTTGGGAGGAGTGCTAGACGATGTCCCTGTGTCGATCAGACATGGTATGTGGTACCAGCATTGTCTAGTGTTTGGCCCATAATTCGGCAGAATCAAAAGGCGAAGGCCAAGTGTTGAAATGTTACATTTTTCTATTAATGTTTTGCTGTTTTGAATTTGTTTAACAGTTCTATATCCTTCATGAAAACCAGCTTGTTTTGGAGACTGATAGCTGTCAAACTTATTAGTTAGTATGTTGGTGATATCTTTTGTGAGCAGTTAATATGGATGTCGAAGGAGACGTATAGGTCAGTAATTTTCTATGTTCAATTTTT
>JABXWE010007953.1:0-22654 GCA_014611495.1 Limonius californicus
ATAAATATTAGTTACATATTAGTGTATAATATGCAGAAAACATTTATTAAATGTTCGAAATAAATAGTAGTTATATTTGTTTGTGTAATATTCAGAATTAAATATCTTAAACAAATATTAGTGCTATCTCGTGTTATAATATGCAGAAGATAATGGTTAAATGTCCGAATCAAATAGTAGTTATATCTTGTGTAATATTCAAGAGATATTGGTTAACGGTTCGCAGCAAATATCAGATACATTTAATTTTTTATTGTTCCGAGGATATTAGTCAAATCTCAGAGAGATATATGTTCTTCCAATAATCAACACATATTACATTACAGAAACATAACGCACAAATTTTGTGCCGCTGGAAATAATTTGAATTTACCTTGAAGCGTGTTGTTGTGGAAATTATTAATAGTCCCCACCATACCGTAATTATCCGCCAATTTAATTCAATTTTAGTTTGATTCATGAAATATAATGTATTTTAGCTAACAAGGCATTCGTATTAATAGTCTAAATAATTAAGTTGACATTTGGCACGCATATTCCCAGCGGACTCCGGCGCCTGTATTTCCTCCATAATATAGTAATACCACTCTGCTCGTCGTTTTCATGTTGCACATTCCTTTAGCGCGTACTTATAAAGTTATGTTTCCTACAACTTCCAGCAGTGAGCCTATTATTTCGTATGATTTATTTCTTGTATGACACACTAATTCCTGGTCGTAGATATTAAGGACTGATTTAAGTATCTGTTTCTTAGATTATATTTCCAAAATTGATTTCACTGAACAAAATTAATTATTTCAGGGTGTAATATTCAAGTCTTGAAGTTGAGTTTTTCGTTCGCAAACATAAGCATTGATTTTAACAGATCATCCTTGTTATTATCTGCGATGAGGGAATTACATTTTGTGAATTTTTAATTCTATGGAAAATTTGTGTGTAGGAAATAGTCTCCACTATTCTGTTATAATTTCAACAAAAAGAAGAGCAAGGGTTTATAAAACGGTCTCGTATTTGCATTTATAAGTAGGTTGTAATTTTTTCATATTGATATTTAATCCCAAAGAATCATTTTTATTTTACTGATTATAAAATAGTGTTCTATTATATATTTCAACTATTTGCTATATGTATGTTAGTTGTATAAATATGCCAATCTTTAGCTTATATATTTTTACATTTATATTGAACAACCTTACTATTAACTATTAGAATATCTAATTTCAAAACATGGGGCCAATTTTCCAAATTATCCAGTCATACTCAAACCAGAGTAATTCCACCTAGTAGATATGCTATTACTTCCAACACAAACCATTTATAGACGGCGTAGTGGGTGGAGTAATACCTTATTTTGAGATATATACTACATCGTTTTTAATACCAAAAAATGTTTCCATGTACATTACAATGTCTAGCTTAGAGTAATTATTTACAAACTAATTAATACGCTTAATTTGAATTATTTACAACCTATCAAATCCGCAAAGTTGTGCTAATGGCAAAATAAAGAAAATAACTTTAATGTGTAATAAACGAACAAGGATTTCTTTATTGCTAGAAATCTTATAATGGCTCGGCATTAAGCAGTGATCGGAACCGATGCATTAAGTGTAACCTGGTAAAAATAAGGTAACGCTATTGTCCAGTTACCCAGCACTAACGTTCAATATAAGGGTTGTTGCTTAGTAAGCGACGCGATAGCGTTACCGAACTTTTAAGTAACTTTACACTTTAACTCTGATAACGAGTAGCGAACACTTTTTATTGTATTTTGAAACTAATAACTTTTTCATTTTCTCAGTGTGCAAATTGAAAAACCAACAAAGGATAATTTCAATTCAATTAAAAATTACCCAATCAATTTGCTTGGCAAAAAAGGATTGAAAAGTAACCGCTGAGATGTTGCTAATCAGTAATCACATTACATTTTTGAGTTTTGGTATATTTTATGAGTTTTTTTTTTCTATTTGCTGTCGTGGAGAGATACTCACTTGGTATCAAAAATGCTTGCTTTATTGTAAATACTTACAGACACTGCTCACTGGTTACCCTCACACGATTGTATTATATCACTATTACGAAATGTATTAAAACCGACAGAAATGAAATTAGTTATAATACTTGTTCATAGATTCATCTTTCATATTTTTAAATTACGTCAAAAGCAATGCATTACTTTTAAAAAGTAACGTTACATTCATTGGCCTGGGGGGGGGGGCAACAACGTTGTTTATACTATGGCTTATATTCATAGTATAATTAGCAATAAAATGCTTTACTACTTTATTTATTTTCTAATAATTCATCGATTTGCCTATAGCATCGATACTAGAGGTAGAAATTGATTAAAGTTATCATTAAATGCAAACAGTTGTTCATACAATGGTGCTTTCGGTTAGAGGTTGAAATTGTTTAATGAAATTCCAGAAGAAGGCATCCGTATGTTGAGATACCGCTGCGAAATTTTATTAGCAGTGTATAAAATATGTACTATTTTTGTAAATATTTTATGCTGAACAGCTGAAACTAAGTTTGTAATAAATGTAAAAGATGGCATATTAAATAAAAGTTATACATGAGTACAAGAAAGCACAGTTATAATTTTCGGAGCACACTGAAATGGTGATTTTAAGAGAAACAGTTTGTATAAATCCGAAAAGACTTTAGTAAACAATCACAGCCTTTATGGCTGTTATATTTTCAAAATTTTATAGTATTATATTTTTTGTATTTTATGTTAGCCTATGTAGCCTACATACACATTAAAAGTGTTTCATGTATTATCGAGCTCTGTAAATATTGTTCTCAAGATCTTCCATAATTATACGCATTAAGCTTTTAAAAGTTTAATAAACAATTTACCCACGTATAGCACTCATCAAACGAAACGAAAAAGACTTAGTCAGCCATATGTCTGCAAACTGTTTCAGAGGTAGAGGCGAATTTGTATTTAAATCAATAAATTGTATTATTGTGAAAAATCGAACAGTAAAGGCACCAGCAGGTAAATAAATGTAACATTTGCTTAAATGCAAAGGTTTAGTAACTTAAAATCAGGAGATTTAGATGGTCCTGCAATTAGATCCTTCATTCTACCCATTTGTCATTATACGAGGGGCATTGGTAAGTAAGGGTCATGGAGAATCAACATGCTTCCACTGTTTGGATTGCTCCTTAGTCTCTGGGTCATAGTGATGCATCCAAGTTTCGTCCATAGGAGCAAGCCGATCCAAGAAGTTTGAGGAATCTTCTGCAAAATGGCGGCATATTTCCTTTGAGATTGTCAATTGAACGCGCTTCTGATCGTCGTTCAAGCATCTTGGAATACATTTGGCCGAAAGCTTTCTCATACCTAAGTAGTGATGAATGATATGACACACACACACGCTCATAGGAAATGTTAATGCTTCTGCAATATTCTTAATCCCAATACGTCGATTTTCTAAAATCATATCATGGACAGAATCAATGTTTTCCGGAGTGGTCACAGAAATTGGTCTTCCAGGGCGGTGCTCATCTTTCACATCTGATCTTCCTCTTTTATATTCCGCAACTCAGTTTTTAATAGTGGCGTATGAAGGACACGGAACACCTAAGATTTCTATCATATCAGCAAAAATTTCTTTGCCCGATAACCCTTTAAAAAATATATACTTAATAACTGACCGAAATTCGATTAATTCAAATTCATGCTGTTTTCAAAAATTCACAGTTTGATCACCGTTCAACTTATGGATGTCACACTTTGACAACTTATTTATGAAACATCATAAGTAGTTGTAACCATAGCAATTCTTTACTAGAAACTTTCCAGGCTAACTAGATATCAATACCCCTGCATATGTTATAGGTATTCTCCGACATTAGTTGAAAAATGTGGAGTAGCTTCATCGAGCATAATCCACATATCAAACATATTATGCAGAGGCACGTCTTGCAAAATTGTTATTCAAAAAGTCGAGATATAGTTCATCAGTCAAACCAATTAATAAAGATATTGGATGTAGCGGATGGACTTCCAAAATACCCAGCCAAACATATGACAAAAATTGATGCTGATATCTTCAACCGACAACAGCCTGAAGATTTTCGTCTGACCAAACATGAATATTATGTAGATTAACGATAACGGTATTGTAAAAGTACTTTCATCGGTAAATATAACATTAGTAGAAAAGTTTGAATTTTCTGAAACTTTTTTTAGTATGAATCCAAAAATCACAATTCTTGAAGCATAATCAGAAGCAGCACGGGGGGCTTGTATCCGCTGAATATGGTACGGAATTCAATTGTGAACAGTAAACAAATAATAATAGCTTCAGTTTTTCATGGTAAATGGAAAGCGTACTATTGTAGTTTACTGATTACAACACAAAATCGCTCCGAAATAGTTGGTTTGCAGAAGTATGTCAATTAAGACTATTTTATTTTGTTTCACGAGTACTATACGTGGGTAAACAATGCGACCCTTTTTAAACACTTTGTATATATGAACCTACAGAACATATTATTAAAAAAAGCCATTCTTTGAGTTTCATGTAATTTTTCTAAAAAATCAAATCGCACATGTACGATTTGTGACAAGAGACATATATATCTTCTGAAACTCACAGTGTCAGTAATTTTAAATACAGAAGGTCGTTGAAACGTGATTTCACGTGTGAAACCTTACAAAACTATGATAATTTGATTCGCAAATAATGGTTACGAAGTTTCGGCTGACTTACGGTATCATAGCCTAAAGGTGCGTATCCACCAAAGAAAAATAGAGCAATATACATACATCAACTTTTGTGCTAAACAATGTTTCGCATTTCAAAACAATTTTATCAACTTTGCTAGATTAGCTCTCTTCATTGAAACAACATTGTTGCAGTATGTTGCTACTTATTTAGTGTCTTTAAAACCAGATGCAGCATTGTGTCTACTCCACTGTCACATACATCAACATGTGTGACGAAGAAGATGTAATAATGATAGGCGATGTTAGTGCTGCGATTGGTACAAGTACATCACGAAAACGATAGCATGGGCGGAAATGAACTGTTGGAGGATTTATGAAATGACGACCTTCTTGCAGGAGATTTTCGTACCGATGGAAATTTCATAAATTTCCTCTGCCGTTATGCCTAATTGTGATATGGAGCTGTTACTTAGAGATAGTAGATTAATGCAAAACAGAAACAAGATTCAAGTTATATATCCGTCGACGTTGATGAAACCGTTATTTATATGAGAGAAGTTTATCTGTATTTTCATTTGATTTTTATCAAAACATCTAATAAACATCAACTTTTGTAGTACATATGCTTCAATTATTTATATTTGCTTAGATTTCATACGCTTGTACATTTCCTATAAGTATGATCGATAAACTTTTAATAGTTCAACTTCATCAAGCTTTGTAATTTAATTGTAATCATGAATCACTTTCCTTAGAGTTCGTAATAGAACACTGCGGAATTATAGCATGAACGTCTGTTTTTATGTTCTTTAAGGTGCCTGAATTATATTTATATTCGATGAATTATTTTGTATTCTACACAAGCGCTTATACTTCAGCCAATTATTGAATCCCCGATTAGCGGAATATCCAATTATTTTTGCCAATCAGGATAAGATTAAAGTAGTTTCACAATGTCATTCGTTTTTGACCTTTGGTTACTAGTAAGCATTTTTTAAATATTATTAAATTAGATATAAAATTGTCGTTGGAAACCACCTGTCGTTATGGTCCATGTTTTGCGCCTGAATTTTATTTTTGTATAATTAATGCAGGATAACTTACTTAGGGAAAAATCACGTGCTGGGTAATAGCAAAAAATTAATTTTGTTGTATTTAAAGGGTTCTTTGACACCACTGGCAGTAAGCTCCTCACATATTTTATCTATTTTTATATTGTGTAAATAATGTTCTAATGTAGAGCAAAATATATCTGTAAATAGTGACAATGGTTGATAAGACGTATGCAATTAAGTTTTATGTGTGTTTGTTTCTTTGTTGTGTGTATTTTGCGTACTCGTTTTCATTTTTAAAACTATTGTAAATACTATTATGTGAAATAACTAACTTATA
Source organism: Limonius californicus (assembly GCA_014611495.1). Taxonomy (NCBI): domain Eukaryota; kingdom Metazoa; phylum Arthropoda; class Insecta; order Coleoptera; family Elateridae; genus Limonius; species Limonius californicus. The sequence goes on from JABXWE010007953.1 coordinate 6,077, forward strand.
GCTACTTACCGGCAGTCGTCATTTCAAGGTTTCATTTGTGATGCATATTTGTTATCCTTTAAATTAAGTAAGCCCAGTGAACAAATTATTCTAGTAACTGACCTATGTAAAATGACTGAAATATAATAATTAATGGAATATATACAGGGTGCCCCATAAGTAAGTAATATAATTTAGGCAGCCCATACGAAGGGTCTTCAAAAAATAGGGGTAATATTTGAGGAATATATTATACATGCCAGAACAAGGAAAGTAAGCGAATATAGTTCCTTATTTCTCGAGCACCCTGCATAATGGAAATTTAAGACTTTTTGCTAAGTATAGTACGCCCATTGGCCGTTACAGAAATACTAAGTATTGACAGAGCAGTCTACGACAAATTTCAAGGGCACTATTTCCCTTTATATGGAATGTAAAATTCAAATATAGAGTCAAGCTAGAATTTAGTTAGTTGAATACTGTTATTTTTTTAGGACCGTAACAACCAACACCGTACGTCGCGAATAGTCAATTTCAAGAACTATCTGTACAATATTGTGTGCTTATTAGTGATAACCTACCAGAAATTGATAGCGTAGTATCTTGCTCATTTCAGAAATATTTGAACACACTGTATCTCAGAAACGCTTCAGTGGTGGACTGTAGTTTTTATTATGTAATAATTTTTAATTTTAAATGATATATTTGCAGTATAAATTACGATATTTCATTTAGGGACGGTGCAATTATTTGTACCGGTAGCTTAGATAGACTGATAGTTCGAATATTGGTGTTTGAGCTGTAAAAACGCCAGCGACTCCATTGATGGTGCTGGCAACCTTAAGTCATGCATCCGTGCTTAGAAGCCAAAGTCGGCCCAGTTGTCTTTGCTTGGCTAATGGTTTTGCTGTCTCTTATTTGAGAGACCTTATATTGTTTTTTTTTTATTTTTTTTTTGTTAATTGATCATTCATTTGCCCGAGTATGTATGTACACCAAAATTAAAAACCAGCTAAAATTTATAATTACATAATGGCTTCTGTTATTTTATTACTTATAAAATACTATTTTCAAACTCATTTGTGAGTAATGCATATTCGAATCGGTAAATGATATAATTATTCATGAATGTAGGCATAAAAATATAGCACGTGTTCAGCGTAATCACTTAATCGCTTTAAAATAAATAGTGTGCGAAAACGTAAATGCTCCTTTGGTAATAACCAGAATTGATAATGCATATAATAGTTAATGTAACTGTATCACACTCATTACTTTTTATGTCTATTAACTCAGCATATCAGTCTGTTCTATTTTATGCTGGACTAAATTGTATATTTCTGCATGCTTTGAATTGCACTATTGGGTTACAAGGCTACACAACCGGTGTTAAGATATGTAAGATACCATGTTATGTATTCAAGATATGCATGAATAGGTTTAATGAGGGAAATATTTACTTGTTGGCTATATTATAATTTTAAAATGGTCCTTGTTAACTTCATGTCAGCAAAGCGCAATTGTAAAATAATTTTTCGTTTAATTTTAAGTCATAACCTTGACGATGAGTGTACGAACTTGCACTACTTTTTAATAATATTTGTATTGGTATAATCCGTCCGTCAATGATTGGACTTCCATTGTTGGCTTGGTGAAGGACATATTTAGTAGCCAAGTTACCTTAGTTTGTTTAAGTTCCTACTGAATATGACAGCTTAGTTGCCTAAATATGTATTTAGGTGTTTTAAATATCGTGCTGGTAATGGGTCTTTTCAAAGTTTATGTTCTTATACCATCGTCTCCAATCAATCGTATAAGATAAAACGAGACATTACCGGAAACCTCTTTTTTACTATGGTTCTAGTATTTGTAACTATCTGAGTTGTAGATCTGCGTCAATCAATTATTATTTTTTTTTAATATTATGAACTTAGTCTTTGTATTTTGTATGAAAGTGGTGAAATGAAAATGTTACGTTCTTATGTCTTCTCTAAACTGTTATACGGTTTCGAAGCATTAACTTTTAGAACATTGAAGCTATTGTGATGAGGTTTTACAGGAGAATATGAAGAAAGTTAATAGAGTATATTGGAAATATAATATAAATATATTTGTTGCGAAACTGAAAAAAAAGAGAACATCTGAGTTTTTATCGATTTCAAGCTATTATAAACATTTATTTCATGGAACATATTCATCAACTATCACGAAACCGGAATTACAGGCGTGCTAAATAAGCCTGCGAAAATTATATCTAAAAAGGAAAAGTAAGTTCATACCTTTTTCTTTCCTTTCCCACTGGGTCCGACTACCCTTGCTTCCGGAGACACTTCAGCCTATAAGTCTTATTGTGTTCACCCTGGTAGTTACATCCAATTCATGATTTTCATTCTTCCTACCAAAGCGTACAAGTCACTCATGGGGTGTGCATTAAAGTCTTCCGGTTCCATGTATAGTTGCCCGAATATGCGTTGTCTTTTACCAGCCAGCGCATAGAATATGCATTGCGCTTTCTGGTACCTCACTGCAAAGTCTGCATGTGGGGTCTCCATCAAATTTCTTGATCTTCCTGAGGTGCTCCTTGTAAGTCACGTGTTGTGTTAAGGGTTCTTAGCTGTGTCCTGCTTAAGATAAGTAGTTCTGTGGCTCTGTTTGTGCTAGGTGCTTTAATAAATGCCTTGCTGTGGGTTTACCTTGGTCTGTTGGTCTAGTAAATTTTATGTTGGTTGCAAATCCATTCACTGATAAAGCTACGGATTGCATTTCTTGATACTCCCAATGCAGGTTCAGGGCCGTATTAGAGCCCTGTTAGCCCTGTCTTGCGAGTTTATCCGCTATTTCGTTACCTTCGATCCCACAGTGACCCAGAGCAGTCTCACAATGTTTTGCTTTGCCAGGTCATTGAGTTCTTCGTAGCGGTTCCAGACCTGTCTAGATGAGGGCTTTACTTACACAGAAATAGAATATTTTGCCTCGCCATGTTTTCTGAAAAAGATATTTCATATACCTTGTCAGCGTTTAAAGAAAAAGGCGTTTATTTTTGACGAACTTCAAACTCCTCAGTATTATTCGTAAACATAAAAAATTGTCAGTAAAATAAGTCAACTAAAATTGTTGAAACACTAGCTATCGGTCAATTTTTTAAAAAGCATACACATTTATACACAATCCTCCTGCTCATCAGAGATATCAGCAGACGCATATCTGATCGATGTAACGAATTAAATTTTGCAGGTAGCTAACCCAAATCTATCAACAACTCTAGAGATTATTTCAGGGCGATTACGTAAGGACGATCAAGGATTAGTTCATCTAGGAACTTCAAAAGCTGTGGTTGAAACTGCAACAGTAATGAACGAATGAACACCATTTATAATCCAATTTTGTACTACATCTCGGTGATATTCTGTCGTTTTCAAAAGCAGTGATTAAAACAATATCTAAGGTCAATCGGGGATGTGGAAAAACCACAGACGTACTTTATTTCCATGTACAGGGTGATCCAAAAATGACGAACAAGGTCGATGATAACTTATTTGGACGTGTTATGTGAACCTTCGATAAATATTTTAAAGATAGGTACCCGCGGCAGGTGTTTCCCCAATATGTTGGGTTAAGTATAGTAATTTAAATCCATTTGTTTAATAACTGTATTTAATTTTCGTGTTCAATATGCCTAAGGCTCAATAAACATGTTGTTATTAATAACTCCGTTTCTAGGCTTATAAAGCATTGGAAGAGTACTGCTGAGTCAAACTCTTGAAAAAAACCATCTAGACCTTATGGTGATTATAAGGGATCGAAAGTGGCACAACATGCATGGTAACTACAGACTGTAGATACTGCGATATGGTCTCTAAAACAATTTTCTTACTTAACACAATTATTTGGGGATTTTAAAGTTGCGAGCAATTCATTTCACATTTAATTAATCTCCAACTAAATATCTACAATCAAAAATGTTCTTTACAACTGAATGCGTTGCTGTTGTTGTTACAACGGAAACCTACTGACCTTCCCCTAGTGTCATTTGCCAAGTTGTAATTATTTTTTATTAAATGCTCAGAGATTTTTTAACTATTTTCTGGAGTTCGCTAAACAACGCCAAGTATCATACAGCTTTTCCCCATATTTGAACATCTCGTATAAACCCACTAAAGCTAAATATAGACAACTTAAAAGTCAAAAACAAAAATTAAGTAAACGCTAGCTAGTGCTCCAGAGAACAAAACCTAAGTAATCTAAAGCATATTATGGTTTATCTGAATATTATTTGGCGAATTTTGTAACAGTTATAATTATAGAGAAAAAACGTGTTCACGAAGACAGTTATCATGAAGAAGAAGTTACTATGATTCAAGAAAATCTATATACAAACAGCTCCATTCTTATATAAACTGAAAAGAAGAAACTACGTAGTGTGGAAAATGTAACACGGCTCGTGACAATAAAAGAATATTAAAAATGACATGAATGCGTAGTTATTGCCACAATTGTGGTCGTGTCCTTAATAATTGTGGTGTGTGTATAGTTTACGAAAAATTATTGTTAGGAGTACTGAAGAAATGTTGCGTTCTTTGTAGTGCAGATGCTCAGTTTACCTAATTTTATATTGGTTCTAATTTCTGTGATACCTAATAATACACAATAAATATATTAGGCAATTCTGATATCGAAGATTGAATCTTCTCATATTGACCCACTAATTATTATAACCGTATGAGGACATGTAAGCATTGTTGGAAACTTTGTAATTTTCAAGGTTCAGTGTCTACTTTATTATATTTAGAGTTAATAGTCTTAATACACACATTATTGTTAGAATAATTTATTTTATTGCTTAGGTATTATTTCACCTCGCCTTACTTTTCGCTAAAGGAAAACTGATATTTTGTTTGAACTAAATGCACAAGAAACGCTTGAATAGTTAATTTATGTCGTTATTCTACAAAACATATTTTAACGGTTTAACGATGAAAATTAAAATAGGTAAAATTGGTATTGCTCCGGAATCTGCAACTATTATCCAGGAAGAAATATAGAAACTTTTTTACAGGTTTCATAGTTTCAATCATCCAGACAGTCTCAAGCTGGTTTAATTATATTGAAATTCCTCTCATAGCTATATGCAAGATGATACAAGAGTTATTGATGGACATTCCGACTCGGTTTACGGTTGCTAAATTACTTCCTAAATGTTTATCAAAACAGCTTAATTATTACATCGTTACTAGAATAACCTAATCCCACGGACTCATTTACTTATAGTTTCTGCTTTTTCCTTATATAGTGCTAAGTGGCAAATAGCTCAGTGGGGAAGGTATTAGCGATAAATGTGAATTCTTATAACAACCAGGTTGTTATTCAGTTTGAGTTTATGAAGATTACCGTCCCTATTTATTGCAATCAAAGAAGTTTAATAATCCTAACGACCTATGCATTAAACGCACAAATTATTATCGCATAAATATGTAACCAAAACAAAATATAGTTAATGGTTACAATTTGCAGCCGATCGTTGATTATTTCGCGCTTCTTGTAATTAACGATCACTATTTATATGTAAAGCAAAACAACGGTACATTTTAATGTGCGTTTATAGACACAATAGTAAGGAAGTGCCTATTGAGACAGTGTCAGTGTAGGGTAATTATTGTTTTTAGCTTGGCGACATTTGACGTTATTATGTTTTATCTAGAACACGCGAGGATCGTAACTAGATACGGAAACCGGCGAATCTCCTTCATCTGTCTATGATCAGCGCCTTAATTACTTCTACCTCCATGTGACATGATGCTATCTGCTGGGAATATCAGATCACATTACAGTTTATACTTTAATGAGATGTCGGTTATGCTGTGCCTTTATGTGAACACGAAGCGGCAACTATATGGATTGCCATTTACGCAAACACTTACTGCACTAGCTGCTTCTTAATATTAAATACTCATCTGAACGTCAAACCTTGCACTGTATATTATTTAGTGTGTAATATTGCTTCTGCAATGTAAAATATGAGAAATATTCACATTGGACGATTCATTTTAGTATATAATAGACTTGAACAATTTTGATAGTTAGCATCTAAACTACGAGTACAGCTGATTGACATAGGATGATCTATTTGCTAGATATAACAGCTCAAAAATTTATGTTTACGTATTTAATGTAGTCCGGTGTGGAAACTCTCCTCGGCAAAAGAAACGTAATGTTATGCTATATTCGTTCCACCTTGATATTCCTCTTTTCAAACGCCAGCATTTCAAAAACCTCTTCTTTAAAGAATCAATATTGAAAAAAATTAGAAGTGTTATACAGGGTTGGGCAAAAGTAGGGGACGATACAAATATCTCTAATTTCTATAAAATTTTCTACATGAAGGTTCGAAAATATGGAGGATTCAATGAAGGTATTGGTATTCCGGTTCCACCGGAAATAATATCAACTTCTTTATTTTAAATAGAATACCCTGTATATTTTCCGATGTATTGATAGAATTCTTGTTCGCGAGTTCACTTGTATAAGGTTTGATGCCTTTATGTTTAATAATTCTAGAAATATTAAAGAAAACACTCAACAATAATGCTTCGTAGTTTGTTTTATTACACAGCTGGCAACAAAACAACGAAAAACAAACAAATAGGAAACACAAATAACATCGCTTGAGAAGATGATAATGACCACCATTTACTTACTCGGTTTCGTAGTTCAGAGGGAAAGCTGTCCGTCCCGTAGACCACTATAGTAGTAGCTGTGAGGTCAGGCCAGAGGCGCTGGTGCCACCTGGAAACTCTGACAAAAGTTCATGTACAAATTATTCAGTTGCATAAACAAGATACTCTGGAAGAATTCTTATTTCATCAACAATTCAATTCGTTCAAATTATTTGGTAGTTCGATTAAACTCTAGATTTTAAACCTCTCCAAAGAGAGAAATGTAATGGATTCAGGTTTGGACAATGAGCCATTTTGCAATCTTGATCTTTTATGCAGATTGCTAAATAAAGTCCAAACTTCCTGCTTAGTTTTAAGATGCTCACTAAAACTACATCTTCTTCGTACTTCACGGGGTAGGCATTTCATTGCCTGTTCCGTGTTTAAAAGTTTATTGTCACCATCTCTTCCGTGGTCTAACATCTCTTCTTCCTCTTGGTTTGTATCGCAGGATTTGTTTGGGAGTACTATTATCATTCATTCTATAGATATGTTGTATCGACTTTTCTTTATTTTCTTCTATTCTTTCGTTTATCGAGTATATGTTTAATTCTGTCCTTATGTCTTCGTTACGTATTTGGTCTTGTATTTTACACCCTTTCACTTCTTGATTAATTATTATTGGTTCCGTCTTTTCTGACCCCGTATTTATTATTATTTGATTTTTGGCATACAACTTTGAACTGTTCGGATTAGATGTTCGGGATATCCTCTTTTCTGTAGTATATTCCATAATTTTTCTCCCTTTACTCTATCGAAGGCCTTCTCGTAGTCTATAAACGCTACGTATCTCGAGGTTAAATTCACGTCTTTTTGCTATCATTTGTTTTATTACCTTTACATTATTACTGCACGATCGTCCTTTCCTTAACCCACTTTGTTCTTCAGATAAGAATACATCTGCTGTTCTAAGGTTACTGATTGCACATCTCTTATTTTCCCATAACTAATAACCTACTTAATATTTACTCCCAAACTTAAATAAAATGTCCGTTATGGGATTATGCATTTGACCCTACTAAATTTTGGTATCAAAGTTTCACAGTGTTCTTATTTCACATCTATCTGGTGTTCTAAGGTTACTGATTGCACATCTCTTATGTTCCTAATAACTAACAACCTACTTAATATTTACTCCCAAACTTTATTTATTTATTTATAAATTTAAATTGTCCGTTATGCGAGTATGCATTTGAGCCCAATAACTTTGGTATCCAAGCTTCACACTGTTCCCATTTCACATCTATCCACTATTCCAAGGCTACCGATTTCACATCTCCCAGTTTCCTATTAACCAACCCACCCAATATCCACTCCCAAACGTATCCAAACCGTCCGCTATGCGACCAATCACCTGACCCCAATAAACCCGGTATCAAAGTTTCATACTGTTCGCATCTCCCATCCATCCATTGTTCAAGGCAACAGAGTGCTCCCATCTTAGTCTCCCAATGACCAATCAACCACCCAACACTCGCCGCACTGACCACCACTGCTTCACCACCCAGTTGGAAGTTCGACTCTGGATTGTACCCCCTCCGCATCCCTAACCTTGCCCCCTGCAGCTGACAGCCAGATATCCATCGCCCTCCCCCCCAAGGCACTTGTTTCGCTCCGACTCCTTTGTGATGTTTTCCCTTTCCTCACCCTGTCACTGCCTCCTCCTCCTCGCCATCCTGCCCCTCCCCAGTGGACTCTTGATCGGGTTCTTCATCAGTACACAGACTCTTCCCACCTCTCCCCGGATATCCTCCCCCCCCGCGCTCAGTCTTCCCATGCCTCCCCAGGCATACCGGCGCTTTGTATATCCCTCTCCAATTCATAGCGCCAAAAATTATTTACGTTTATCAAATATATATCTGACGCCCAGCACATCGAAACTTAATACAAATCCCAGCACCAGTTGTACATGCAAAATGCTTATACCTGAAAATATTTTGTAATAATAAAATTCTTATTGTTAAACTAAAATGGAGGTTTTGCAGGCCTTTTACTGTCACGTCAAAATAGTATTCAAGTTGATGTGAATTTTTATGCCCCCATCCCAAGAATTTCAGTCTCTATCTAGGACGGTCCTTTCGTTGCAATATCCGTCTCTGAAAGGTCTCCACCTGCTTCCCACCCCCGTCGCTCCCACCCCAAATGCGCCCCCAGATGCCCACCCGCTCGTACAGTCCTACATTCTCTTGTTTCAATATCCCCCGTTGTAATTTCTATTTTTAAGTGAATTTAATTTTTTAATTTGTTTTTTTTTTTGTAATTCTATTAGGCTACGGTACTACAAAAGACCACAAAAAGGCCACTCAGGCCCCCAATCACTTAGCTTTACGGAAAGCGTAAAATTTTACCAACTTTTTAAATATATTTGTAAAAATTTACTACCAATTCAGTAAAATAAGAAATACAGGATATCTATTATATTAAGTGTATTTAAAACGGAACAGAACTTCGTAACTTAAGTATTATTTTATTAATAATGGTTTAGATTAAATTAAGCCATGGAAAAATATGCGTGTGTCTTATTTTAATAGCCTAACTTATTTAATAAATAATTTAATATTGGCAATAGTAAATAAAAATAATGCAATTTCAGGCAAACCCGTATATCTCCATTTGTGCAAATACTGATCACCCGGTGTATTTAATTTGAGAATATTTAAATATGTAATGCTGTTATGAAAGGCATATTAAACATTTAGTACGTGCTTGCAATTTATGGCACATTTTTTAAATCCACACACAAATAAATTAATTACAAACATTATATTCTAGTGCATGTTCGTCGCCTACACTCAATTCCAATATGGCACTGTGGAAGAAGACGCAAATTCAAGCATATGTGCTGTATAATTAATCTAGACCACATTTTCATAAAATGTTTACGTTAGGTTTGGTTTGAAATAGATATATCTTTTTTTAAGGCAAATACTTTATTTCTTTCGTCAATTAACAAGTTACCGTTTAATTTGGATATGCATTTCGCAATTAATTTTAATGTGTCGTATTATGAGCAGCAGCATCCCTGGATTGACTATTGACAATATCACAACTTCAAACATGATCATAGTTCGATTAAATTGACCAACAGTTTCGGTAAATGTAAGCTATGGCTATAATTCAGTTAGCCTATTTATAAACGCTAATACAATTATTTGCCTGTTGTAACAATAATATTTGCTTACTATACTATTTTTTGAGGACGCTGGATATAAATATTTGAATACACAAATTACACTTTTCGTATAATTTGTTTTTTGAAGTTTTTCTCACCTAATGTAAATAATGCTCGGATTGCTTAATAAACGTGGATGCATTGCATTACATACTATTTGGGCTAATGCGTTCTGATAGCCTATGTTGGATTCCATATTTTCCCTATCAATTAAAAAATAGCAATATTCGATGTAAATATAGAATTCCATTGAATAAAAATCAGCGAGTTATTATTAAAAATGAACTACATTGCATGCTTTCCCTGTTACTTGTATGAAAATGTATTTGCAAAGATATTAAAGGTAGGTTATATTTAAATTTTAAACGGTCACAATATAACAGTCAAATACGCAGTTTGAATATATATTATATATTAAAACAATAACTTTGTAAAGAATGTATTCGAGAATTGCTAACCTTTTTAAATACAGAAAACGTATGGATGACTCTAATGATCGCATTCTGATTTATGTATTCAGAAATAAATATTGTGTTCCATTGAGTTAAAGTCATTGGAACAACTCAACTCTACTTGTGTCAGAAAATTTCATAAAATGTTGTAAACTGTCTGACTTGAGTATAAACATTCAGTTTATTTTCAGTATGTACACGTAATATATTAAGACACCACATGCTTGACAGGCATTACCTACGCCAATCCATCTATTTTCTTAATTACGAGATTAGCTTTTAAACGGATTTTAGTAAACTCGGTGTGTTTAATTAACTGTATTGCGTAAATGTGTAACGAGCTCAATCCCAGCAGGAGACTTGAAAGAACACCACTATCAAGGCACATTATCGCCATACAGGATCTTTTGTGCCAACTCTGCAGCAATAAGTATAATTTTAACTACAATTCTTACTATTATGAATTACATTGTAATTTACCATTATGACTCCAGAAGACTTGCAAAAGACTTCATTTCTTGGAAGAAACTTGTAACTGAATGAGGTTAAAACAATTCGTCATTGCGAACAATGTTGAAGGAAGCCCTATCACACAAATAAAATCATACATCGTAATATAAATTGCTAGTTGCCTGATATATTAGGAGGCAGTAAATTTTGCGTAACACACTTTTAGTTATATATTGCTATCACGGTGGTGGCTTAACCTTGCAGTATTTGAAATTAGTATCCATGGGGGGTCCGTATTATTTATAGGTTAAACAAGATACCTGTACAGGTTGCTTTTTATTATTCTATAATGAAAAGTATAATAAGTACAAACGAAATATTCGCATTTTCAACCCCATCGCACGGTTTCCACATTCACTCGCAGCTTGTACATAAATCATGGATTATTATTAAAGTAAGAGCTACATTATTATATTAATCGTTTAACAAACAAATTCATCTGCATAAAACATGTACTGACAAGATAATGTTGTATAGTAAATTCGATATCAACATACAGTATTTGTAAGCACATATAGATCATAAATTAGAGTAATAACAGTATGTGTTTGTTTCAACATTGAATAGTATGAATTATGCACCAGATTTTCCAGAATGGCTTACGTTGCAGCGTTTATACGTCAATACTAAATAGTTTGTTTCAAGTTATAAATGTTAATTAAATTTAAATAAAGCGTTGACAATTATGTCCAGCTGTTATTGTAAATATGTTGATTATTAACTTTGAAGAGTTATGTTTCAATTTATTCTCTGTTCTTGTATATAACGTAACCATTCACATAGTTGTGTTGCTTCGATCTCTTTGCAGAAGACCTGCTTCTTCTGCGAGGGCAGCCTTTTAAGTTTTTTAAACGACTACTAGGTGGCGCTATTGAGATGTGTCATTACTATTTTCGTAAAATTTAACATTTGTTATTGTGAAAACAGTGGCAGCTTAGAAATTGACCGAGTAGTTTGTTCACAGTGAGCGTTAAAAATAGCAATTTTGTGAATAAATGGAAATTTCAGGTAAAGGTTTTCGTTGGATGATTTTATACGATTTTAGTGAAGACCTAACTGAACAACAATGCATAGAATCGCTTCGTTCAACTTTTGGTAATGAAACACCATCAGAAAAGACTGTTTACAATTGGTTCGCAGAATTTCGCCGTGGTCATGCGTCCGTCAGTGATGAATTTTGTGAAGGTCGACCAAAATCGGTTGTTATTCCAAAAAACATCGATGCTGTGCGCAACATGCTGGAAGAAGATCGGCATGTGACTTACAGTGAGATAGAGTCATTTTTAGGCATATCGAAGATGCAGTACATTTGATTTTGCTTGAACATTTAGCTGCGAAAAAGATCTGTTCCCGATAGATCCCACATAATTTGACCGAAGCTCAAAAAAAGGCTTGTGTTAATTGGTGTAAGGAAATACTCAAAAAATGCGTCCGAGCAACTGAAAAATCCGTATACAACATCGTAACAGGTGATGAAACTTGGATATATTCGTATGAACCGGAAACTAAGCAACAATCCACTGTTTGGGTGTTCCAAGATGAACCGAATTCCACAAAAGTTGTTCGCTCACGAAGCACTTCCAAGAAAATGATCGCTTGTTTCTTTGGTTGTACTGGACATGTCGCAACCATTCCTTTAGAGTTTAGAGGATCGAAGAGCAGTTAACGCTGAATGTTATACAACAATTTATTTGCCAGAAGTCATCGACGAAATCAGCAAAAATAACCGAAAACGTCGCATCATTCTTCAACATGACAATGCCCGTTCTCACATAGCACGTCAAACAATTGATTATTTGAAGGAGAAAAACATCGAATTAATGTCTCATTGCCCGTATTCACCTGATTTATCGCCTAATGACTTCATTAAGTTCCCAAATGTCAAACAAAAAATGCGTTGACAGCGATTTTCATCACCTTAAGAAGCCCTTGAAGCCTTCAAAAACCATGTTTTTGAGATACCAACTTCAGAATGAAAAAAATGTTTCGATAATTGGTTTGAAGCATGCAAAAGTGTATAAATCTTAAAGGCGAATATTTTGAAAAGGAATAAAATAGTTTATTCCAAAGGAATTTTTTGTTTTCCTAGTTTTTGTAAAAACTTAAAGGGCTGCCCTCGTATTGATTTACTGTTCTAGAATTCCCGTTAGAAGTATGATGTTCTTTTCTTTTTCTCGCTTTTTGTGTTGCTTATGGTATTTCAGGAACTTCTAAATTATGGATCATCTTGTTTTTCTGTTTTGTAATAAAAATATCTCGAGTCAGCTCCATGTCAGATGATGATGATGATGAAATTTCGTAAATCAATGATAAAGCGATATCTGGGCTATCGAAATATTACGCTTTTCTCATGTAGTGTTTTGGAGAACATTAACCCAATATTAATTTTAAATGTTATTTTCGTTTCTAATACGAATAAACAGCTAACTGTACACTTTTAGTTTGACGTTGCAATTACTATGATTATTTCTGTAACCAATGCTTACCGGTTGATGTATAATAGAAAAATAAGAAAATTAATGGATTACAGCCATCACTGGTGTCTCTGCTCTTACGTTGCAATATTACGAACGTATTTAAAATGATAGAATTCAGGATTTTTCTAAAAGTATAGCGCAGCAACCTACCGCCTGCAATATCCGTTATGAAATACGTTTGAAATATATAACCGTTTTACATGTTGGCGAATAACTGCACGGGTTAGTTCGTGGAAGAGTAAAAACGGACTTCGAAGAAATCGTAGCAAATTAACACAGCCGGCTGCTGCGTTGGTCTTGGAGGAACCCGTTAATGTAATTTGCCCATTTTGGAGGGTGTGTCGCATTGCTCGAAAACGTAGATAAAACTTGATTACGCAGTAGTTAAAAAATAATAAAACTTCTCTGTGGTATAAATTTTGTCACGATTTATTGAGTGCCCAATTGCAATTCCAGTAGTACACAAAAAAGTCCGAAGGTAGCGAAAGATTTACAGAGCAGAGGCTTTGGTAATATTTACAATAAATGTATGTAAGTGTGCCCACTTACCATCTAAGTATTAAATATTTCGGAAGTAATAGTTTACGCTGTGTCTCAGTAAATCATATTACTTTGCTGCTTTACTTCTTCGAATGATTTGTCTCTTACGAGGCGTGGCGATCTTCTTTCCTATGACTGTGTTGCGCGTGTTTTACAGTAACACAGACATAGAGAACCTACACATTAATGTGGGCTTCGAAGCACGCCAAATGTAAACACATCTATTTTCGAGAAGATATACTAGGCAGAATGCCTAGCTAGCCATTGCCTGGTGCAGGAGAACAACCGTTAAAAATTGGATGTTCCGGTACGAAGATTTGTACCCCAGATCTTCAGTGAAGTCTAACGCCCTAACCTCTAGTGTGTTTCTCAACCTAAGAGCCGAGAGCCAATATTGGGTCACGTTTAATTTTGAATGGGTCGCGGATTGATAGCTGCTACCTTACGCCAAAGCGAGGAACTGATGAAATGATGTTAGACGTATTCGATACTGCTTTCATCATAGATTTCATCCGCGAATATCAGATAATGAACATTTGCATTTCTATCAAAATCATGATATTTTAGAAATAATTAGTGGCTTGATAAAGTTGCCTCTCTATCTAATATATTTCCATTAATGAACGATTTAAATTTGTCAATGCAAGGAAAAGAGACCAACTTTTTTATATGTTGTAATAAAATAAAAGAAAAAACTTGACTTCTGTGTAAACAAAGTTAAAAAGATTGGTTTGATGTGTTTCCATCATTTTTAAAAATGGTTGAAGGCAACTCGATAACTGATTTTAGATATAGAGTAGTTATACAAAATCATTTATTACAAGTAAAAGAAAAGTTTATTCACCATTTCCCACCTACAACAGATATTCGTTTGAGCAATATGTGGGTGATAAATTCTCTTCAACAATGTCAATCAAACAACTAAACTATATCAGAAGAAGATTATTTAATTTAATTATTAAGGGAATTATCAAAGAGTATAAAGTTTAAAGATAACCAGGATAATTTACCTAAATTTTGGTTACACATTGAAGAAGAATATCCGATTTTGAGTAAGAAGGCAATAACATTGTTACTTCCAGTTGCCACAAGTTATTTGGCTGAAACTGGATTTTCAGAATGGTTGTTATGAAAATAAGTTCAGAAATCGATTCAGCATAAATTCAACAATGATAATAGCATTAACGGGCTCTACGGAAACCAGAATCAATAAATTACTTGAAGATAATCAATAACAACAATGCCATTAAATATTGTCTTGTATTATTTTGTTCATCATTTATGTAAGAGTATTTCTTCTTTTTTTCTGTTTATAGGCCAATGGCCTCTTAATTACCTACAATGGTATAGATTCTATAAACCCTCTGC
Source organism: Limonius californicus (assembly GCA_014611495.1). Lineage (NCBI taxonomy): Eukaryota > Metazoa > Arthropoda > Insecta > Coleoptera > Elateridae > Limonius > Limonius californicus. The sequence goes on from JABXWE010007953.1 coordinate 21,288, forward strand.
ACTTGCGCCGGGCAGGATGCTAACCTAACGCGCCCAACAGAGAAGATAAGTTCCACTAGATGGTTTACGATTGTCATAGATGTTCCTATCACAACCGGGGCCGACAAATTTACGTGCCGTCCGAAGCACGATCGGTTGCATATGCTACTATATCGGTCCATCCATCCAATAAATATAATATATAAACAGCCTCTTTATTTAAAATCCTTAACCATATATTTCTCCATAGTTAAATGTAAATAATAAACGAAGATGTTTAACTATTTTGTTTATATCAGCGGGGGTCCGTAGAAATTCCTCAGCATTGTTTTCAGTAGAAAGCACTTAATGTTACTCTTCACATGTAGAAATAAATTGTCAGTTATGCATAGTTTTTTATATAATATACAGTAGTCTACCTGGATTTTAAACATTTTATATTATAAACATTTAGGTCGCTGTGTCATCAGAAACAAATATGTTGGGCAATGCGCCAAATGTTTGAGAGATACTGCTCTAGCCTAGGACCTCCTCTTGCTACTTTTAATCCTTAATAATTATTGTTCTCGGTTGTCCAGCAGGTATGAGGGTGCTGAAGTAAGGGGATTTCATTTCTTAGAAGGAAACGTGAACAGGATATAAACTTGCAGCAACTACTACCAGCTTTGAAATTATTTATACTAATATAACCGGGGTGACTAAACATAACCAATAAAATTTTAGTTGTAATTTGACATCGTTCAATCTATCAAATTAAATCTTGATGTTGTCACTTTTGCATTATTTCGTACTAATTTAGTGTAGCATATTCTCAATGTTGCGAAAATGATTTAATGCAGAACAGTAATGCACGGATTTCTGTGTCAAGTAAGCTAATTTTCTCGGAAGGACGCCTGAGGACGCACGGTCTCATGCTGTCTCTTCGGCCTAATACAATGCCAAAGTATTTTTATGTTTCAATACTTTACAAAGAGGCTAATTTTAACAAGCAACTTATTTATGTCTAGTTTATAGAAGGGCGTTTATCAAGAATTTATTTCCGCAAGATATTTTCGAATATTTTATTGCATTTTATTGTATTTTATTGTATCTTACTGTATTGTATTGCATATTATTGTATTTCTCATCCAAGTGCTGTGTAGCTTCTCATTCGAAATATATATATTCTCGAATGACGGACAAGCACGAATGACTACATTTCCAGCTTTTTAATTGCGATTGTGCATTATGTAATAAAAATAGACGCATATATATATATATATATATATACAGGGTGTCCTTTAAATGCCTTAAAAGCTTCAGGTAGAATTTTTCCTTTATGAATGCTTAATACAAATCTTCAAAAAAAAGTAGGTATTTGGAGCTTAGTTTTCTTGTACGAGAGTGTT